>OZ024921.1:40955273-41060273 GCA_964017225.1 Netelia inedita
TCTCTCTCTCTCTCTCTCTCTCTCTCTCTCTCTCGCTCTCTTCCTATCCCTCTTTCTCTATTTCTATCTTTCTCTCTCAGTGCCTCTCTGACGATGGTGGACAAAATTGAATTTGAACTCGTTAATTTTGTTATGTGTATACGTATACACAGCTCTCCAGTTAATTTATTCTCTCCTGATGAAAAATGCATGAAAATAATAAAAAAAAAACCGCGAGAAAAGCAACAATTAAATGAAAATAAGGGGACGAGTGAGTCGCCACTTTAGATTCCGCGCTCGCTCGATTAAAGTTCAACAAATACCTGACAAACATCATCCTCCTCTTTTTAATTCATTTATACATGAAAACGTGAAGAATTTTGTTTTATTACTTTTGTATAATTTATTCAAAGTCTAAAGAAGGTCGTAATTAATTTTTTTATCAGATATCGCCTGTTCTTATTTTTTTTTTCTTAAATATTAATTTCTATCTCGAGACTGCCGGAGTCTTGAAAAAATTCTAGCTGTATAAATCTTAAACTGGTCGAGTTTCATGTTCGAGCGATGATAAGAAGTGACGAAATCATTTCGTTTTACGTCGCGAGAGGGCGAAGGTGCGCCCGACCTTAAGGACTTCTCGCGTTTTCAGACTATTTTTTCGTGTACTTTGCTCATTGTACCTACTATGTCTAGTACATACAGCTATATATATATATATATATATATATATATATATATATATATATATATATATAGAGAGAGAGAGAGAGAGAGAGAGAGAGAGAGAGAGAGCGAGAGAGAGAGAGCGTTGCAAGTAGCAACGCCTGATAGTTCTCTTCTCATCGTCCACACCTTACCCTAGATACACTCTCGTACAAATATACGTATAGGTATAACATTCTATCGTCGAACGTGCAACGACGAGATGTATCTCGTGGGAATGTCCCCGATGAAACGCACTCTGGAATTTCCGCGCGGGAATCGAAAATCCGATGAGACTCGAACCCCCTGCCCACTTTCTACGTGCTCGGTTTGCCTCTCTCGCTTAGTTTCCTCTTCGTTTTCGAGCCTTAGGTACCCTATGTACACGCTTGTGTATATATATCGCTCTCTCTCTCTCTCTCTCTTTTCATTCCAGGTACCCACGTATCGAAACGACCAATGCGCCTATCTCCAAGCCAGACGAGAAATTTCACGAAATACCTTTTCCCTCGAGTCGATAAATGTAGGAGAGCATTTTCGGTTTTATCTCTTTCTCTCTACCGTCTTTAATTGCCGATTGCCAAGTTATTTTTTTCGATAGTTTTATTTTTATTCGTACGTTTCGTTGGTTTATTGCCGAAGCAACGAAAACGCTGGGAGATAATTACCGAATACGTGCCGGAACGTCGAAATAATAATAATAATAATAATAATAATAATAATAATAATAATAATAATAATAATCATGATGATAATAATTGGAGTAGAATGAAAATGATTCGAAAGTTTGAGAAATTTGTCCGGTTCAACGGAATTAATTTTTCACGGCATGTCCGTACGTTTTTTTTTGTCGGCTTTATCTTATCCCGGAAAAGGATCAAACTTTTAGAGAGATTTCCGCCTTACGTGCTCTCTCGGTTGTCAGTCCCTTTGCGGAAAAGCGCAGGGGACGACGCCACGACAGTTTTTCCGACCGCGTTTCCTCGTTAAGCCCGCGGTCGAGTTTGCAATAAATAATAACGTTTTAACGAATTTATGAAGAGTAATCCACATCGATGTTTCTATTTTTTATCTCTCGGACGTGTTGAAAAATTGTACAAATAATAATTAAAAATATCCAGCGAAAAAAAAAATTATTGGAGCAAGTTCTTAAAAATTTATTTTTAATTTATTATATTTATTATAGAAATAACGTTGTATCGATACAAGCAATTAAATAGAATCGATCGAATGACATTAATCGCGAGAGAAATTGTTTGGCGAAAAAATTTGCTCTTTGCCGAAAAATTTTTGGGAAAGAGTGAAATGAATACGCGGCAGATGTTGTAGGTGGATTGATTTAGTAGCATGCAAAGTACACAAGCAGGAAGCAAGAGAAAAGAAACGATACAAATGCAGCGGCAGTCGAGTCGTCCGTTTCGTGGAAATCCACTTCGACGAGCACGAGGCAAGCGAGCGCGGAGCTTACAGCAGCATCGAGCTATATCGTTGTCGCTTCTGCCGTCCCCTCGCTTTCCTAGAACGCTCGGCGCTTCGCCCCATCGATCGAGCGAAGGCACGTTTCTCGGAGCTCGACAAAAATACGAGGGCCAGGCACTCTCTCTGTACGCGACGAATGTGCTTCAAATACTGTTTTGGCTTTCTTTTACTTTTTTTGCATAACCGTGGGACGAATTTATCGATCGCGAGACACTCGCGGGTTAAAGATGTTCCGTTTCGACATTTAGCAACAACAAAAATCATTTAACGATGAGATTGTACCGAAACGGACGATACGTAGGATGTTTTTCGTGTTTAGTTCTTGCAGGGGTCGTTTGAAGGTCGTGAAAATTTTACGATCGGAAGACATTCGTGCAAGAACAATTTTCATCTTTGACAATTTGGTAAAAACAGGTTAAAGACTCACCGACGCAGGAAAAACTGGACAGATGCGGGATGAGATAAATGTTGATGGGCGAGATGATTGTGGATCTAAATTCTTGCGACAGTCGATGATCTTTCGGGCTTTTTGCATTGCTGACACATTATTTTCACTCGTTAACCAGAATTGTTGCGACAATAGGTCAGAATGTTCTCTCAGAGACAGTTTTCACATCACTAACGGTTTATTTTTTCACTACACTCGAATATTATTCATATTAACCGGAAAATTGTATTTTTAGTTACGGGCGAAAAAAAGGATTTTTGGGGAATTAACATATGTCATTATACGTGATATTTACGGGGATTTGCATCAAATGATATACTCGCATGCATAATGCTGAATGCAATGAAATGTATCTGTGTGGACCCCCCAAGGACAACGCGGAGCCCGTTAATATAAGAATATATCGAAGTCTCGACGTACGATAAAAAAAACGGCTAGAAGCGGCGGCAGAGATCAAATAACGCGAAAAAAGAAATGTTTGTATTTATTGATCGAAAGAATTTACTGAAAAGATCGAACGTCTCGTGATTCCAAAGATCGAACGATTCACGATACGATGGAACGGGGAGAGACTATTTGGCGGCCATCTTGTTTTGTGTTACGAGAGCGTTCGAGACCCCGAGATTGGAAAAACCTTCGGATACGCTTATACTCGAGGATTTACTACGCTTGGATCGATTCTACAACACACTTGATTACTGATAGTGGCCTTTTCATACATGGCTGGTACTGACGGATAGAAATAATTCACGTATAAAATCGAAATCGTTAAAACTCAGGATCCAACTGTCACCGTCAACGAGGACGTTGGTCGAGTGCCATATGTGAGCATAAACTCCAATTAGAAGTGCGCGCGGGGGTCGCGCGAGGGAACTAGCATCTCGTGTGTGTATGTCCATAATGAGTGAGCGTCTCACATAATATACATATACAGGGTGAATTTCGTAAGGTTTCTCAAACGGGATTTTGATGCAGATGGGATCATTACAAACAAAAGTTGCAAATATACATTAGGGATATTCTTAATAGTTTACGAGATATGAATATTTAAAGTTGAGCCAATCAGATCACGCCGAGAAGCGTTGGAGCCGCCCACTCTCCGCCCTAGCCGTAGATATAGCACAGTTTAGGTCGTTACATTTGGGATCGCAAAATTCAGAGCAATCAATTATTATTATTTTATTACCCAGTCGTTTGTTATTTGGCGCGCTCGGCTAAATTCAGAGCAGTCTATGCCCGACAAATAAAAATGACTGCGTAATAAAATAATAATAATTGACTGCTCTGAATTTTGCAATCCCAAATGTAACGCCCTAAACTGTTCTATAACTACGGCTAGGGCGGAGAGTGGGCGGCTCCAACGCTTCTCGGCGCGATCTGATTGGATAAACTTTAAATATTCATATCTCGTAAACTATTAAAAATATCCCTAATGTATATTTGCAACTTTTGTTTGTAATGATCCCATCTGTACCAAAATCTCGTTTGAGAAACCTTACGGAATTCACCCTGTATATAGACTTCTCTAGACCAAAAGTCCGAGAAAACGCAAACGAAATAAAAAATTGTTATTTTTATACGTACTAACCGCAAAAACACACTGAACGCATCGTGGTTTCAAAAGCTCGACGGTCTAGGCGACCGGAGACGAAGCGTAATCGCGCGGCCATCTTCTCGAACGACGGCGACCTGTGATAAAAAAAATCCTCGAATCCGATTTTGCTCGATATACCGGGGACTTTTTATGCTTGAATCGATTCTCTAACAGGATTGTTCGCGAATGATTACTTTTTAATACATAAACGATACTTACCGATTGAAATCATTTGCCTATAAAATTGGACTCTTCGTGCTAAAGGGCCCAACGATACAACATCGACAAGAACTCGCCATCTTCTGTCGATCGTCGTGTATGGGCATATACTCTGCGACTAGATGCGCGCGCCTTGGATATTGGGCAGTGCGCATCTTGCACATGCGTATATATCGGTAGTTTGGGACTTTTTTCGAGAGGCGCGAAAGCCTCTAGCTTTACAATCCGATTTCCCCCGCGCGATAAAAAAATTTACAAAAGAATTGCAATCGTAACGAGCAAGCCATAATTTGTCTCTACTCTACGAGATTGCGATATAAACCAGCTTGATTTGATCTCAAAAAATATGTTCCAAGTAACAATATGTGTATCGACATAGTAATAAAAGTTGCTTTCTTATTTATGTTTCAGGTAAGAGCTTCTTGCAGTATTACGTAGAGTAAAGCCCGGCCGAGCGATAAAATAAAAAGTACGACCTTCGAAAAACGTGCAGCGAAATCCTCGTCCTCGTTATCTCAGAAAAACCGATAAGATCGACGTCCACATTACTCTCCTACCACTGAGAATTCGCGAGAACCCTGCTCCTTTTTTCTCCTCTACAATCACGTAAGTATTTCATATTGTGTTTAACATTTTCGTTCGCCTGAAATAACGTCGGACAAAATGTTTTTTTTCTCTAACTCTTGAAAAAATGTAACTTCCACTGTTTACGAGTAATAAACATTGCACTACACGTTCGTAATAATCGACACGGTAAATATTTCTGTTTAGAACATTTTTACCAAAACACAATTGACGAGGAGAATTATTTCGTACAATAAAATTTACAATTCGACGATATTTACAGTTTGTTTGTTTCCTCTCGTTTCCTGATAAATAACCGAGTCTTAAAGACCGTTAGATACGAGAGTGGCTTCCTTTCTCATAACTTTGCAACATTATTCTGCACTTTTGCATCCTTCTTGAATGCATCGGTAATGCGCCAGCTTGATTTACGTCCTGTATCATTTTTTTCCGGCACTAGCTCTTCTACACCATGGTAGAAAATCTTGCCCCGTTTTCCGTGCTCGCTTCAACCCTATACCACCGCTTCTCTTCCGGATATTTAATCTATTTTCAGTTAGCCGAGAGCGTATAACATAAGAATCCTCCTCCTCTTTACTTTACCCGAAGCTGATTCAATGTTCGAGTATAGGATATGCTTTCGAGGAATTACCCGTGCCTCGCAATATTCTCTCACATCTTTCTCGAGCATAAACTTATAACCTTTATAACTTGGCCGCATGCCCGAGTCGAAATTTTCGGGCGCCTCGAGAATAATTTGAATGGAGCGGAGTGGCGAGGGCCAAAGGTGGGGTTCGAACGTATGCTAAAGGATATATGCCGACCCTCCGCTCACTCCCGAAAATGGCAGAAAGTTTACATTTTGAGTCAATGGAGGGTTGTGGAGGGTCTCGTCGACCCTCTACAACCAACCAGGGACCCTCCTTCGCGCGCTCGTCCAAACCCTCCGGACTCCTCCTTTTAATCTACTAAGGCCCTCCACAACCCTCCTTTTAACCGACTACAGGCCCTCCTCACCCCTCCTTTTAACCGACTAAAGGCCCTCCTCACCCCTACGTCTAACCTACTAAAGGCCCTCCTCGCCCCTCCTTTTAACCGACTACAGGCCCTCCTCACCCCTCCTTTTAACCGACTAAAGGCCCTACTCGCCCCTCTGTTTAACCTACGAAACGGGGTTTAAAACGCCTTAATAATTTTACATATTTATCAGAAAGATATAATTTTATTTTAATTACTGAGATGACCATGTGAAAAGAGTAACATAACTATAATTATAATATAATTATTTAATGTAATAATATAAATCATAAATATATAGTATATATTATATATATATATATAAAATCTTTTTTTTTAATGTGGGGAGATCCCTTTTCCGGGTTTTTACAATTCTACCTTATTTTTATTTTTTACAACCTCCCAGGTCATCACAGCGAGGTTTTTTGTTGGTCATATCTTTTTTTGGAAGAATCCGAACCGTCAGGATTACAGAAAAACACGTTGTAGAAAATTCTTCCATCGATGCTGAGTGTGGGGATCGAACACGGGACCCTCTGCGTGCGAAGCCAGAGCCCTATCCGCTGAGCCATTGCGCGTTTCATATAAAATATATAAATTTTAGTTTACAGTTATTATCGATATATATTCGGCTTTTTGCAAAATTCACTCACTGACATAAACCAAACTTTGAGAAAAGCCATTCATTACTTTTACCAGAATATTTGGCTTTATCAATAAGTCATGTATATGACTTACTTAAAGTCGATTATTACAGTTGGAATATTCTAGTAAAAATAATGAACGGCTTTTCTCAAGGTTTGGTTTATGTCAGTGAGTGATCTTTTGCAATAAGCCGACTAAATATATAGATAATAACTATAAATTGAAATTTACTTCTATATACGTCAAAGAAAAATAAACCTTAATTTTTTAAATATACGTATGTTTAAAACAAATAAACAAAACGTAAATTTTAAATATAACTTGAAACAAAATCTTTCCAAACACAAGAAAACATCAAATAAAAAAAATTCACGAAACCAATTAAAGTAACTGTAATAAACTCAAAAACCATTATTTTTTCATAGCGGTGATAATACTTTATTGATGCCAGTAGCGGCATTAAAATCGATATGCGTCTTTATGCAAATTGACGACTACTGTTTTATAGCGAGACCGATAAATTCGATGGAATTAGAATAAGATAATGCAGGATGTATGATGCAATGAGAACATTTTTAATGTTTTAAAAATTTGTTTGTCTTGTAATTACTTAATAACGTGATTGTGTTCTATGAGTTAGTATTATTTTTTATATCAATCCTTATATTTTTATACATTTTATACTTTATAGTTGATATTGATATAATATATAAAATCAAATAACTCTTCTTTTAAAAAATGTTCGTACATATTCATGTAAAGATCCATGAAAATTATATATTTTATGAGAAATGGTTGCGAAATGGAGGTGATAATAAAATACACCGACAATTTTTTTTATGAAAATATACCCGAGTCGAAATTTTTACTGCTCCTTACAACCTCCTAGACTCCATTTCCTTTGTAGCGCTTGAGCCGCCGCCCTACCCTCAATGCCAACTCGCCCTCCAGCTCGAATCTAGTCTCATCGATGCTCGCTCGAATATATTCTCAGCCGATGCGGAGGTCGAAAGAGCGGTTAGATATAGGGTTGAGATAACATTTGTATCGCGGACGGGCTGGAAAGGCTCGCCACGCTCAGTTGGGATTGCTAGGAGGGTCGGGAGGGTCCGATTTTTCGAACTTGGGATTGGGAGCAGGCTGTGGAGGGTCGACGATGAGACTAGATTCGAGCTGGAGGGCGAGTTGGCATTGAGGGTAGGGCGGCGGCTCAAGCGCTACAAAGGAAATGGAGTCTAGGAGGTTGTAAGGAGCAGTAAAAATTTCGACTCGGGTGCAAACCTGGAATTTAGATCAATTTAAAAGTTTGAACTCGTGCTGGGGCAACGCGTAGCTATCGTATCGAGGTAACGAGACTCTGAGAAAAAACGCGGGTGGTATGAGAGATAAATTGAAAATATTTATACGAAACCAATTGCCGATAATTCATTTTTGTACGTAGAAAATAAATAATTGTCTCGTTGCTTTTAATGACAATTATTTTCCTTTACAAGCGTTTTTTCTTCCGAACGAGATAAAAATTGTTTTCTCGAGCGAGTTGGAGAAAGAAAGAAGAATAATTGGTAAGTGTACGATCAGTGAAATTGCCCCTTTTTGTTTCGATGGTACGAGAGAATACGGAGAGTTAGGTAGAGAAGGGAAGAAGGAGAAAATTCGTGGCAGCTTCTGAAGAATCCTGTGCGCAGCCCTGCGGGTGATAAAGTTCATGGACGATAGTCGACGTCGGGAGGTTTGCCGGTTGCTACCAAAGCGCAGTGAAAAGAAAATGAGAGCTCGCTCTCCGGAGCGCAATTACTTAGGATAAGCGCCGAGGATGCTTCTGCTTTTCGGTAAAATGGCGCTCGGTACCGGGTTTGAGTTTGTTTGGGTCTGGGCGAGCGGAAGCAACCACCTCGTCGTTGGGCTTTCTACGCTTTTCTCTCGCGGCGGGCCTCTATTTCGCGGTAGCAAATCCGACAGTTTTACGATCGCAAGCGGGCTTGAAATAATAGGTGAGCCAGCTCCACAAAACGAGGTCTAGTTTAGGGGTATGAGAGAGAGAACGAGAAAGAGAAAGAGGAACAGAGAAGAAAAGGATCGATGGAGAGAAACGAATGAGGATTGGCAGACGATGGTGAAAAGTTTATCCCGCACCAAGAGCTGTACTATATACCGTGCCTTATATATCAGCGATATACCGGAAGCTCTCCAGTTCCCCCTCTATCTCATTTCCAGCCCTTTAGCTTCACTTCCGTATCCTCTTCTATCTATCCATCCCCATATTTTCAACTCAACGTCAAACTGAGAAAAATGACGGACGCAAGCGAGTGCTTAACGCCAGCACGCGAAAACTTTTGGACTTCGCATCGAGCGGGCTATCGTTTATTCTTTCATTCCGACGTTCCTTCTTTATTCCTCTTTTCGATGAGAAAAATCGAGACTGCTGTCAGTCACGAGCGATACTTCGATCCCGTCGGTTTTTCTTCTTCATCCTCGTTCTTCATTTCCTTTGTCCCACGGCGTTTTTTTTCCCTCGTGGGTCATTAATCAAACTATTGTCAATAATATTTTTGAGATCGAAGTTCTGATAGTTCGACGCAGATAGCGTTTCGAGAATTCGGCGGAGATTGTGTTTCAAGAATTTCCTCGGAAATGCAAACGGGATTTCTCGTTATTACAATTTGAGTTTAAAGAGGAATGAAATATCTGGTCCTACGCTGCAAGAGAGAGATACAACGAATTGTACAGTAATAAATATTCTTTAAATATCGTCGAAACAGAGGAAAAATATTTTTTAACCGTTTGAAATAATTATTGTAGCTGATTTTCCAAACATTCTCGAGCGTCGGTCGAGGATTTGTGTCCATAGAGACGATATACGCTGGGCAGGATCAATTTTACAGGTTCTGATCCCGAGAGTTATCCGAGTCTCGTGGAAAAAAATGCAATTTGCGAGCAAATTATATCTCCCGAGATAACTTTGAATCCCTGGACGAGTCTCGACAAACGAATAGCCCACGGTTTGCCAGACGACACACACGCATACTACAAATTTTCCATCCCTCTCTCTCTCTCTCCTCGCGGATTATATCCTCTTCGTTTTTTTTTCTCCTCGGTCTATTACGTGTCTATCGCTATTCGCTCTCGGAGAGTTCGTTGATTGGTTCGCGGACTCGGAACTTTTCTCGCCACCTCTTAAACCGTTTGCGGCTCGAAATATAAGAAAGGAGAGAAGAAAAAAAGAAATAACTTCGCCGCGGTGGTTTTCTCGCGGAGCTGATCGAAACGCAAAAGCCCCGAGGTCTCGTGCCTCGTGGGAATCCCAGCGATATATGTTTTACCTTTTGTCTCGTCTCTTGGTTTCCTTTACCATATCCATGCAATCTTCTCGTACGTTCCTCCCATTTTTCGTTGCCCCTCCTTCCTCGACCTGATAATTGTGGAGGTATAAGCAAATGTATACTCTTTAAATATGCATATTATACACTTGCAAAGAGTCGCGACCTCGGAAATCGGTTTGAATTATAAGACGCGCGTGCATCACTTCTCCTCGACGATTTAACGTGAGTCATGCACAGCTCGTTTCCACGCGGTAATTACAGTTTCAAGTATTGAAACACCACTTGTTATTTTTCCATCCTTATCTCTCTTTTCTCGCGTACGAAAATAAAAATTAATAATTCCGATAAAATTGACGACAACGAGTGGAAAAAAACGTATGTACTTCCAATCGATCGAACGATAATTTAATGTGGATTTTAATTGAATCGATTCCGATTGACGAAGCTGATTTTTGAGGTTGAATGAACCGTGTATTTATCTCGTCGATCGTTATCGACGATTTCCTCGTAAATAATGCGATTCACTCGTTCTAGGTGAACCATCGCGATTTCTTTCGATTAGAGTTGTCATGATTTTATGCATAGAACTGTGGATCGTTTAAAAATATCAATATCAATCGTTCGATACGTGCGATGATGAATTATATATACAGGGTGAATTCTGTAAGGTTTCTCAAACGGGAATTTGGTGCAGATGGGATCATTACAAACAAAAGTTGTAAATATACATTGGGGATATTTTTAATAGTTTACGAGATATGAATATTTAAAGTTGATCCAATCAGAGCGCGCCGAGGAGCGTTGGAGCCGCCCACTCTCCGCCCTAGCCGTAGATATAGCACAGTTTAGAGCGTTACATTTGGGATCGCAAAATTCAGAGCAGTCAATTATTATTATTTTATTACGCAATCATTTTTATTTGGCGCGTTCGGCAAAATTCAGAGCAGTCTATGCCCGACAAATAAAAATGACCGCCTAATAAAATAATAATAATAGACTGCTCCGAATTTTGCGATCCCAAATGTAGCGCCCTAAACTGTGCTATATCTACGGCTAGGGCGGAGAGTGGGCGGCTCCAACGCCTCTCGGCGCGCTGTGATTGGATAAACTTTAAATATTCATATCTCGTAAACTATTAAAAATATCCCTAATGTATATTTGCAACTTTTGTTTGTAATGATCCCATCTGCACCAAAATCCCGTTTGAGAAACCTTACGAAATTCACCCTGTATATATAGACGATGTTCTGTATCCTTCGTGCAGGTGAAAAATTGACGATAATAAAAAAAAGCTTGATTGTCAAGCTTTTTCGTCCCTCTGGCTTCGTTTCTGCCGTCGATCATAACGCTTCGTGCCTTTGGCGTTGAAAAATTGCTCGCCAAAGCTCATCGCGCCGGCAACGACACGCCGTGTCATTTATTCCGGCCGATAACACTGAATATCCATTCGTCTGGTATGTATTTATATATAGTACCGGGTTTATTGCGCAGTGTGTCACCGATTCGGCTCGGACAACGATGAGAAAAGCTGTGGGACGAAGATATTAGCTTCGAGGAAAACTGTTATTTATACGAGATTTTTTGAATATCCGAGTGAAACTCTCGCCGTTTGTTCGGGGCGATTGACTGTGTGTGTGTGATGTTTTTGTGTCATCTTTGTGTGTGCTCGGTGAGAACCTTCGACGAGGCAGGAGTCGAAGTGATAACGATAAAAGTTATTCAGAGGCAATTTGCCGAGAATCTTTCCACCTTCTTATCCTCGTAATGTGACTTTTATTTATTTACGACCGACACTCCCATCTTCCATCGATCATTCTCCATGAAATATCTGGAATTTGTTAGTTTTGTTAGAAAAAAAAACAACATTCTCGCCTCGTTTTCTTTCTCTCTCGGGTCTCGAGACCTTTGAATCGACGAGTCTCATGACAAAAATGGAATTTCCGTTCTCGTAGCGTGTAGAACTCGATGGTCTCCGTTTTCATTTTAACCAAGCTTGTCTCGACTCCTCACCCAGAGTCCCCGAGGTCCTATACCGAAACAAGAAAACGAGAAAAGAAATGAGAACGTTTTTTCAATTTTTTTCCCTCTCGTCATCCTGTTTCTGTGAGTCACAGCTTAAAAAAAAGGGATGGCGAATGGGAATACGATTGTTCATCGCGCATAATAGGAAAGTGATGAATCGCCCCGAGGATAACGAGACGACAGCGAGAAGGGAATCACACGCGACTGTCGTCTCGACGTTCTGTGTTCAACCGGAAAATGTATCTTCTTTTCTTTCTTTCTTCTTTCTTCTTTCTTTCTTTCTTTCTTTCTTTCTTTCTTTCCTTGTTTGCCTCGCCCATGAAAAATAAAACGACGCGTCCCTATTCCCCCGGAGCGAGACAGGCGACAAGTCAGGATGGGTAAAAAATGAAGGTTCGCTGTAGAACTCTCGGGCAACTCGTTCGTGAGAGCCCCTCTCGCGTTTGTCGATGATAACTCACGCGACATTCGCGCTCAACGCTTTTCAAGCTCTCTAGCGATGGAGGTATACCAAGTGAAGACTCGACGAGAGCTCGTACGGTCCTCTGTGTGACGAGGTATAGCGTTCGACGGAGCGACGAGTCTAGAGTGGGTTTTCAGCCTGAAGAGACACGATGCATAGGACGAGAAGTCCCTCTCGGCTCATTGATGACTATGAATATTAACTGGATTTCATACCGTCGAATTCAAAAATATCGTAGCCTCGTCGTGTTTGGAAATTTTGCCTCCGGATTTGAAATGAAAAAAATTAATCATCGTATTACGAAATTGAAAGGTCATACGAAAACTTTTCTGACGATCCTCAAACTTGTGTATATAAAATTTTTTTAAATTGCTACTGCGCTGAATTAAAAAACTGCGTTATGAAAACTGTACAACGATGAATTCAAATATTCCGATTCGATGCAATCGGCATTAACGACAGGAAGCGATAGAAGACGTAAGTGGATACAAAGTCCATCGATATATCAGCAAAATAACAATTTGAAAATGCATCGCATGTCCGAGAAAAAAAGTGCCTGGCGTAACAATTTTATGTCACCGAGAGAAAGATAAAGAAACACATGTCACGCAACAATGGGTTAAATCTAAAAGATGAGACGAATGTGACGATGACGATGACCTTTTTATCGAAAATATCGCCCACAAATATTGCCTCGAAATTTTCAAAAATCCTGGAGATGTTTGATACGTCGTTGGCGATCGTTCTTTTTTCCCTCGCCCAAAGACATTGGATTCAAAAAGTAGAGAGCGAGGAACTTGTGGCCTCGATGGTATAGACAGATATCTGTATTCGCGAAATCACGTGAACCGAGCGTGTCACGAGATGTGAAAAGACACACACGTGGTTACGTTCCAACGAGTTGATGCTCGAGTAGACGCTCGTGGCTCGTCGACGAGACTTTCCTTCCAACGCGATGTTTATAGTGTTGGTACACGCGCGTTTCGAAATATATCTGTACACATCTATATATCAAACGTCTCGTGAATATATTGCCGAAATAAAAAGAGCGATGCCCGTGATCCGGAACGGGAGTTTCAAGGCTGAATAAATTCCTAGCCAGTTTAGTAACATTAATCGTGTTGAGTACCTTACAAACAAATTCACAATTTATTCAAAAGTAATGCTCGTTTGATCTTCTTCTTTAACGAGAGAAATTTCGAACTTTGATTTTATCTTCGTTGCTGAAATTATATTTTCAATAACGCTTTTATCGTACAATTCAATAGTTTTAGAGGTAAACATACTTAATAATAAAAATAAAATAGTTTTAGAAGATTTGAAGTAAAAGTGCCTTGTCCAAAGCTTTTTTAATTAAAAATATTTGTTGTTCTTGCAAAAAAAAAGACTAACATTTTGCGTAGACGATCCGCATTCTTTCGCACACGTTTTGTCGTCTCCAAAAGTCTCTTGAGATCGCAGCTTCCCAGTTGCGTCAAGCGTTCGTTTCTATTTTAATCCGCTCTTAATATTTATTCATCATTCGGTACTTTGCACGATATACACGAACTTAGTCTGGATGGATTATGTTGGGAAAATCGTGTCGTGGTCGATGAAACTTTGAGTCGAATCATGAGAAATACAAACGAAAACAAATAATTTTGAAACTTTCGTGAGTGATATTTCGTGCTGAGTATTGGAGTGTATAAAAAAATTATACAGGTAGGTACCGTAAAAGAGCGAGGATAGGTTTCTGATTGCGAACTTCGTGTTGCCCCATCACGTTGGTAATCAAACGTCACGCGAGCTCAGAATCCGTTCTCTAATCGTTTCTGTTCGTGATACGTTGAAAATCCTCGTGTCGAGGTTTTTTTCGTGTGCACGATGAATTTATAACAGAGTTTCACGAAGCACGCGAAAGGGAATCGGGCGGATTTATATCTTCTCTCCAGTAGGTTGAAGAAAAATATACTTATATATATGTGTCAGTCTGGAGAGTTTTGTTACGTGAGAAAAAACTACGGTTGAATGATATGAAAAGAGATCGTGAAAGGTAGAGCACATACAGAATTAACTGGAGATCTATTGAAGAATCAAACGCTACGAAAGAGAGAAGAGAATATGTGATAGGAGGACGATGATTGAAGTACAGGGACAAAGTAGATACCGAGTGAATAAAGAAATACGACAATGAACCGAAAAGCAGCGAAGAGGGTCGCGTACTCTTCCTAAATCACTCGACAATATTTACGACGAAGAATTCGCGTCTATACGTTTGCGATCGAAAAGAAAGTTTACCAAGTTTTTGTCCCACGACCGTCGGCCATCTTTGTCTCTCAGCTCGGCACGACTTGGCGAATTCACAAAGCTTTCGTCTCCGTCACCACTCTCCATCACTCGCGCGCTTTCGACCCCTTTGTTTTCTATCGTTTCAAGGTTATGTTCGACATCTCGAACGTTGAATATATGAAAATACATATATACGTTGTGTTGGAGAGAATGGAGTTTGAATGATAAGCACACACACACACACAGAGACCTGAGTTCTTTACTCGTATATGTGAGCGCGTCTATCATGTTGTGACCCCACTGTACACTGGTAGTCCCATAGAAATTCCCTCGACCTCGGTTTGTCCTGCGGTTTTAACCTCGTGGACAAATTCTCATTGTACTCGAACAGCTATCTACGTGCATAATACCACGCGCACTTTGAAAACTTCCGTGCGAGCAATTACTTGTTCTTCGTCACTTCTGGTACTCTTGCTTCGTCCACAAAATCACTCGTGTATACTTCCTCTATGATTAATGAGGGCACACTGTGGGAATCCCCGCGCGCTAGTAGTACACTCGCACGGCTACGGGCGACTGTCGTGGCAGCACCGTCGCCCCGCTACGAGCGCCCTCTACCGTTTCAATTATGAAACAACTTTTTTTTATCATTAATAATCATATTTTAATGGAAAAATAATGTTGAAGGAATTTAATATAGATAAAAATTGTTTTTATATGCATTTTTTCTCAATAAAACTGTCAGTATACAGTCCGTAGCTGCTTATTTACAAAACCTCTTGAGAATTTATTTAATTACGTACAAATACTGAAAAAAATCCGATATTGATAAAAACTTCTTCATTTACTTCTTTCATCGGCTCTCTCCATCGGAGTAAAACGTGTCGTATACTTTTATACTTCTCAAGACGGCCGTTTATCGAGTTTCCATGAGCATTGAATTTCCTCGCAGTATACTTGTCGATGCTTCTCGTTCTACGATGAAACTTACAGACATCTTCGTCATTTCATCTTATTTCAATTTCTCTCGACTCGAAAAGTGTAAAAGTGTGAGTTACTTCGTTGTACGATAATCGATTCGACAAAATCTCTAATCCCAATCCATAGACCAACGAGAAGAAAATTCATTCCTCGTAATTCGATAAAAATTTGTACAAACGTATAAAAAAAGAAAAAATATCGTTTGAAAAATTGGACCGTCTCGTGAATCGACAGCAGGGGGAGAGGCTGACGCGCGTTGTTTCTCGCGTACGTACGGAAAATCGTTCACCGTCTCAAAGTCCAAGTACCTCGTTATTTTCAGCCGAGAAAGAGCGAGTGAGTAAGTAAGTAAGTATACGTCGTCACGTTTAATATTGGATGTTACCAGAAACACATTTGCATGTATAAGCAGCGGTTCGTGCATTATTCGCGCGAGGAGATAGCGAGCGTCGTAAAAAAAAAAAGAAAAAAAAATGAAGATACATATCATTGAGTAAACAACGTTATCGATGCAACGACCGATGAAAAAAGAGAGAAAAACGTGGAAAAAAAAACAAAATAGACAATAACAACGCGACGTTATTCTCGGTCAAAGTCCAGTTTCGCTTGTTTTACCCATCGCGTTTTGTTACGTGCTAAACGAGCGGGGTAGGTACCTACGACTCGTACTTGAACGCGAGACAAAGATGGCGCGCGAGTGTTGTTTAAACCTCAATTGGAGTTCCACATCCGTCGATTGGTTTCCACGCCAAAAATAGAAGACGGGGGACCTCGGTTAGACGATAACAATGACAGAAGTTTGCTCGCGGGCAATCGCACGTACAATTTTTATGTATGTACTCGTATGTTGCAACGTTCGTGACAACCCGAAGGATTTCCTGGGGCAAAGTCCACACACCGGTGTGTCTCTCTCACCGATCTTTCTCGAATTCCGATACGAAACTCGCGACGATCGCAACGACGAATCATAATAATCAATCGTTTTCCGATCATTTTTCAGAACAATCGTTTTCAATTATTATCGTATTCAATTAATTCGACAATAGTCATTGATTACAATCAAAAACAAAGAAAATCGGCGGGAAAAATTCAAATTAGAAAGACACACGTTTCTTCCAAGTTCGTCTATTTTCTCCAGTACATTTCTTTCCGACCTTTGTTTACGTCGTTTCTTGGTCAACCACGATGCGATTTCTTCATTTGAGATGCAAAAGACGAACGAAGAATTAAACGTTCGAACAAAAAAAATCTCGAAATTCACGATTAAGATATTTATGACGTTTTTTTTCATCGAACGATTTCGTCGATGACGGGATCGTGCGCTGAAAAAAAAAGAAGTTGATTAACGTTTCTTGCACGTAATTCGATAGCCGGCGACGCGATCGTTTCGTGTTATGACCTCCCCTATCTCCCTCCCTAGCCTCCCCCCCCCCCACCTCTCTCTCACTCACTCTCTTTTTCGATCGCGAATGAAGACGAGGACGACTACAAATTCGTAGTCGAGATGCGAGAAAGGCGAACGCCGTTTCGTCCGGCCGTCTCAGGTTCTCCCTGGTACGCCCACGCACTTATCGAGTCTAACCAAGATCGTTTAAACGTCTATACATATATATTTGTGCATGTCTATATGCGTATACGTGCAAACGGTTGTACTTTGTACCTAGTGTCGTATACCTCGGCTAGAAACTGGCTGGGCTCGTTCGCTAGTGCCGCTTGGACTTTGGACTCCACGAGTGTGTCATTCTCGCTATCACGATCTCTCTGTCTCTCTCTCTTTCTCTCTCTCATTCACTTACTCACTCATTATCTCTTTCTCTCTTCCTATGTCTCTCTTTCCACTTGTCCCACTCCGATCTCCCGACCAGACCAACTCTTTCCACTCGCGTACGTCTCGAACTGGCTCTCTTCGGCTCTTTATATTTCCGATGGCCTCGATCGTTGCAACGTGTGCATCGTTGCAAGCTCTCAAGCTCCTCTAGCTCTTTTTCATTATCATACCCACTTACTTTTCTATCGATCGCAATGACGATAGGAGCGTAGGTACGCGAGAGTGAGAGGAAATTCTCGATCGTCGAATTAAGGAAAAATAGAAACAAATGATAAGAAAAAATGTTTTGTTAAGCCTCGTTTCAATCCATTTTTCTCTGTTTCACGTTCTCGTGGATATGAAATAAACGTACCTTTCGTTCGATTCAACGACGATACAGCGTTGAATTATTTTCAATTATACGACGCTTTGTCGATCTTTCCATTGGAAAAATCCATTTCTCGACGAGTGACAAGTCGATTCCCGATTCCATTTTGTAAAGCGAATTTCTCCTTCGGGCAAAGCTTTGCATCGTTTCCTTCTGGCTCTCTCGTGCAATCGTAAATCGTATTTTTAGCTATGAGCACAACCCGAGAACTCGCGTCCTCGTCGAAAATCGAAAAAACCGATCGATCTCTTGCCACGATCGAATTACGTTCTCGAACCTCGAACTATCCGATCGTTATCTTTTGATTTTACGAAATAACTTCACATCTCGCGAGATACAAATGTTATCTTCGATGCCGGACGATGACTCGACTCGAAACCGAATTACCGAGCAAAAAATCCCGAAACCTGTGAACGATCGACTTCTCGCGATTCCGACTCGGGTGTGCGCGCCCTCTCGCGGAGAGCGCGCGTAAACAGAGACGCGATCGTCTCGTCACCGGAAGCTCTCGCTCTCGCTCGGTTATCGAGTCTCTTCGTCTCGAATCTCACCTCGTCCCGACGATCCTATCGCAAGATAAATGTTGTTCTTTAATTTCCACCGACTACAATTCCACTTCTTGTTATAATTGAGTTACGCTGAAAATTGGCGAGCTTGTTGCTCTACGATGTGTTCACGATCTGTTCCAATGGTTATATATAGGTATATACCTATATATAACAATATATATATATATAAACGTGTATAGATAAACGAAGAGTCATTTCGGAGGAAGCAGGTTTATACTCGACCAAGTTTGGTGGTTATATCGGAAACTCGTTAGCGATATTCCAACATTGGCAAGCTTACTTTTAACGATATCATGGCTGCGCGGCCATTTTGTTGTTCACGAACGATCACGTGGTTTACGGGAAATTCTATCGTGCGTCACGAACGAGCCGGGGAAGAGGTTCCCGTCCGAGACTCGTTCATCCGAGTACGTACGATCGGCCGGAAATGTTGAAACTTGAGACGAGCTCTCTCTCTCTCTCTCTCACGGAATCCGAAGTTAACCGTCTGATCCGACAGGAAGCCCGACTACTTGGACGAACTACGATTTACGTCATTATATCACCGCGAGGAAACGTCTGATAATGGTGTCGCGAATGAAACGTTCTAACGTCTGGAGGACATGGATTTCGAATTGAAATTATTTTCTCGTATAAGTGACTTTATATATCCTTATATTTTCATCGGAAATTGCCACGTACAATAACGAATATCGACGCATTATGTTTCCGGGACTTGAGCAATTTATTTGCGAGAAAACGAGAACAAAAAAAGAACGATATTGATATTGTCGTGTTGTACGGAAAATTATAAGTAGGAAATCATTTTTTCGAGATTTTATGTTCCATCTTTTTTCGATATAATAACAAAATTTCCAATTCTTTTCTAAAGAACTACGTAAGATCGAAAATTATCAACCTGAAAATGTATACAGCGTTATCAAATTAAAAAAATAAAAAACACTAAAATCACACTTCTATTTCTCTCCAAGATCGATCAATTTCGTAAAAGCAAAAACTCGACTGTGACTCTATTCTCCGCGTTGTACGTGAAAAATTTCAATGGTAGGTACGTGGTCCTGACGGAACACAATACGACGTGTACGTCGTAGCTGTCGCGGAGATTCTGATCGAATTCGTGACAATCGCTGAGAATTCAATCGACTCATCAGGATAGAGAGAGAACAGGATGAAATTCCAATAGACCAGCAACATTGGCAAAGTACATTACGCATTTAACGACGGAGAGACTGTCACCTCCTACGTGTTATTACGAATCAGCATCGGACCTCTGTCTCTCTCTATCTCTCCGCCCTCATTCCCCCTCTCCCACTCAGCTTCTCTGTGTTCCTCGTTGCATAAACTCGATTCATCGTTCACACCCCTCTCCGTGCCAACATGCAAGAGCTACCTCGTCATGTGTGCTCCCCCTCCCCCCCAGCCGCCACTTTCCCCAACCCTTTCCCACAATGCTGTCGCGGTGTTATCTGGCGTTGTTGTTCACAAAACCCATTCTCATAGACGAACACACGCTCGTCGGTGATTATATCCTCTGAAAATACACGCGCCGGAAAGCACACCGGTGAGAGAAACTGGAGGGTGGATGGGGGAGAGAGAAGAGTGAGAATGGGACGCGAGCGAACGCGCGAGGGTTGGGAAAAGCAACGACAGCGTTCCCTAACGCCAGAGAGACTGTGTGTCTGTGTGCGTTTGTGTGTATTTGCCAGCGCATTAAAACGGAAATACGCTCTCTCGTTGGTACAACATTGGCAACGAGAAGTACCATCGAGCATCAGGAACGAGGGACTAGCTCTCTCGCACGAGCGTGGGACGAAAGCTTTCCTCGGTATATACACGTGTCCGCGCATAAATCGCAGTTGGCCTTTGGGTGAGAACCGACGACCCGGTCTCTCGTTCGCCACCACTCTCACCTCCGCAATGTCCGACTCGTCTCGTCAACGGGGTACTGGCGAAGGGTGAAGGGGTGAATTCTGACAACAAGCCTCCTCCTCCTCCTCCTCTTCCTCTTCCTCCTCCTCCACCACCTCCCACGAACTACCACCTTGCACCATGTGCAACTCTCGCTATCCCGGTGATGTGTACGTAGATTGGCTACTTCTACAAAGGTACGCGGTCAAAACGTTTTGACCACAGCCGCACTGCACCTCCTTCTCGTTTACGTTTCTCGCGGATGGTCGAGCATGCGGTCGGGCGCATAACGCGCGAGTAACCGAGTACCTCCTGTGTCTAACTTTCATCCGCAATTCACCGAGTAGCTAAATAGGAACTTGCACCTATTTTCACACTCTCACCCTCTCGCGCGTGTCGAGAGTACGCGGCGTAGGTACGCTCGTAAATTTCCTCCGGCTATAATTCAAAAGGGATGATACGCACGGGGGTGAGAAATCGGGTGAGCATTTTTTTTATTTCCATTTTTTTTTTAAATTGTTCGTCGCTGTGCTAGTTTTGATTATGTTGTATTGATAATCAGGGGTTGCTATAGGGGCGGATTTTCTTGGTTTTTTTGTTCGGGGTTGGAGGAAAAATAATGATAACAGCTTTTTCCTGGATATCTTCGTGCGACGATGCACGCAATCGCGTTAGAGCTCTTTCCGGACCAGGCAAATGGTCCGTGTACCTTCTAACTAAGGGGTTTGAGAGGGAGTAGGGGGGGAGGAAGTCGCATGGAATCGTTGATCTCTCCGGTCTTTTTCCTCGTTCTTCTTTGGTTCCGTCCGTTTTCCGGCCCCGCTACGCTGCAATCTCCGCCCCGCAAGCATCGTCGACCAATCCGTAAATATCCTCCGATTTTCTTTTCGTTCTTTCTTCTTACTAGCTCACTCTTCGGAATAAAATTTTCTTCTTCGAATTCTTTTCTTCTATTCTCTCTCTCTCCCTCTCTCCCTCTATCTATCTATCTTTCTTTCTTGCTGCACGGAAATCGCGAGAGCGTGTCCCACGCCGGAAAAACGTTTACGGCTCTTCGTTCGGCCGTTTCCTCGACCCAACCCCCTATAGACAACCCCTAGACCCAACCTCGACCTTTATTTCTACTTCGTACGGCATTTGTTCATCCCCTCCACCTCTCTCACTCACTCACTCACTCTCTCTCTCTCTCTCTCTCTGTGTATCCTTCTCACGCTTCTGGCAAATCGCACTGTCGTGATTTCCGCGGCTAAATCTACCGGAAGCGAAAACGGCATTCCTTGGGGTAATTTCGAATTTCGTTAACTCTCCCACTCCTGCTGACTCGCCCCATTTCACCCCGGTCATCCGATGTTATTCTCTCCTTCTTCTTGCAATCGCATATCTCTAACCCTACCGGGGAATATCTCGCTTCCCCGTCCTCCCCTCGACACGCGGTTATGGGCCGAACGAACTTCCGCCGTGTCTGGAGAATTTTGCGCACGAGTCTTTCAATTTTTTCATAATTCTTTTTTTATCATTTCGAATTTACTATCATCTTTTAAATTTGTTTCTTTCGCTCGAACAATATTATGATTTTTTTTTATATTTCGATTTCATTTGTGAATTTTTTTACATAGGGGTAGTTTTTATTGCGTAAAATTTATCGATTTATCGGAGGTATTTCATTTCTTTTTCTTTTTCATCGAGTCAACCGGCAATTGGTGTTTCCTTTTAACGTATGAAACGTTCGTAAGCCGAAAGATTATACCGGTGCAATTTTCCTCGTCGTTTCCCGCGTAACCGGCTCTCGTTTCGTGAAAATTTCCAATCTCAAAGGTGCATTATCGCCGTGAACTGGATGTAAGCGCGAGCAAGAGAGAGATAGAGAAAGAGAGAGAATCACGTTATAACGTAACTCTCTCGCGGGCGTTTCGACGTACACTTTACGAGACTCTCGTATCGATCCCAAAGTATATTATTATTAGTTCACGTGCGAGGCCGGTACGCGGGGGCCAAGCAAAGTTTCCGAAACTAATACGGGCAGCGTATGAGCCGGGGGTGAAAACGGTATAGAGAGAGCGAGAGGGAGAGAGAGAGAGAGAGGTAAAGAGAGTTGCGGTAGAGCGAAATCGGTGCCGACGAGAGCTTCCAAATCCCTCGTTGAGTTCTCATCCGACTAATGATATAATTATGCCACCTATATAAAATAATACGAGGCGTAGATATAACGTTGGACCTGCGTTTAATGAAACTCGATATCAAGAGGGCATCTTCGCGCGAGTCAAGTTCTCGCTCGTGGCAAAATCAAAATTTTAGCACAAGGACTTTACACGCGTTGATCCTTCGCAAAATTTACCGTGATATTCTCGCAATAACCATCATTTTTGCAACGTGCGAGACATTTCCGATGGAATAAGAATATCTTGGAATTATTTTTACGAAAAAACAAAATTTTCACCCCTCCGAGGCTCTGTTTTTGCGGGACCCCTTTGGTTCCAAAAAACGCGAGTTTCGCGAAAAAAAATGTTGACCTTCCTCCGAACCCTCGAAGTCCCGAACCTAAATTGCACAGCTTGACTATCAATTAATTAATATGAAAAAAATACTTATTGAACAATAAGAAAAATCGAGTCGACAACAAATAAAACGCGTTGGGCAAAAACACTATCGAGGATACGATCCAAGGGTGTTTGTTAATGGACGAGTGTATTTCTCGTTCTCGTTCGGTCGTTAAGCTCGTGCCCGACTTCGAAACTGTTTTTGCCGTGTACGTACGTGACTTCGACGACAACGAAGAAGTCTCTTTCGGTTAGGGGGTGGAAGGAGCGTCGGGGGGTGGGAGCTTGCGGCAAAGAAGCGCGAGAAGTTCTTCTCGGTCGCTTGCGCACCATGTACTTTCGCGCCTTTCGCCGTAACACCCGGCAATTGTTCCTACGGGAACGAGGGGTTGCAACTTCTTGTTTCTGCACATATCGCGAAACCATCCCCGTGGAGAAAATCTCAATCTCTGTATGTGCGGAGAGAGAGAGAGAGAGAAAAACGAAGAGAAAAGGATGAAAGCGCGGGTGAGGGCCGCGCACGGTTCTTGGGAATTAAAGGGCAACGGGCGTACATGCCGCATCTCGCGCGTTTTCCACCCTCGTGGATGGCGTAACGAGACCCATTAAACTCGGTTGGTCTCTTGTACACGATATTTATACCTTGACGTTAGTAAAGAGCAACGAACTCGTAACCGAGACTCGATACCAACGTGTCCGACGACGTTACAAGTCAAACTCGGCGAAAGGGTAATACCCAACCGCGCGTCGACGACGAACTCTACGACGAAACTTTCGTTCGATGTCGCGACTCCCAACCCCCCACTTTTTACTCGTAAACGGGAGAGAGAGAGAGAGAGGGAGAAGCGTAGTAAAAGTAGAGGGATGAAGTTCTCGCGGAGTAACCTCGAATCAAGAGCCGACGACTTATGGAAATTTTCGTAGGTTTGTTCAGGGTGCAAAAGAGAAAGGGGGGGAGAGAGAATATCACGACGACTAGAAATACTTTAAAGCGCTATAACTACAACGCTAATATATAAGATTGGACGGCAAATAATTGCGTTTATTAACGCGATTACTCATTGGCCAAATTGTCGACAATTTACGATAAAAAAATCGTTAATTAAACATTTTTTGATAAAATTAAGAAAAAAAAATCGTTTTAGACAAAAACGTCGAGATTTTTCGTGTCTTCATCGGGTAATATCGAGGTAACGGTCGTCCGTTTTTTCCCCGACGTTTCCGACGAACAATGCGCGTTTTTGCGACGTCAGCGACGAAACGAATAATTTCGAATCTCGCGTACGTTCGAGAGAGCGACTGTTATTGAACAAACGTATATCTATGTTAGGTAGGAAAGTTGGAAAATGCACGGATGCTGCGTTTTGACTCTCGTCTCTCGGGTTTCCATCGGTTTCGCGTATACGGCTTCTACGGACTTCATCGTAAAATAGAGACAATGGAAGCTCTGTCGTGAAACAATGAAGCCTATAATATCCCACGCGTCCGTTCTCCTTCGGGGGTCTCGGTCTAATCCACGGGTTTACGGCTCTCACGCCCTTCCCCGCAACCCAGTAACCCCACGTTCCTCTCATTCTCTCTCTCTCTATCTCCCTCTCTCTTTCTCTCACTGACTCACTGGCCATTCTACGAAGCCATAAATCTTTCCACCCTCGAGGTCGTATTGATAGATATCTGGCTCGTAACATGTTTATTGTGTGTACTGAAGACATACATGACTAATACGTATGACCCACGACGGCGTACCGCGTACGTTTGCGGTCGTCGCGTTTAAAAAAAAATCAATAACAAAAATATCAAATAATTTTTTTAATTTATAGATTAATCAATCGTTCCGATATTATCGTTATGATTGTATTTAACGAATTTGATGATTAATTTTCTAGCATAAAGATGAGAGGAATTGAATTGAAGGAATATTCAAAATGGCGTCATCACTCTCCCATCCATGGAATATTCGAGTCGAAAATTTAATAGATACGTCAATTGTACCGTCGAAATTGAGCGAGGTTCAGCGAATCTATCGGAAAACTGACACAAATACCTTATCGATGAACCTCGAATGGCCGTTTTTTTTTATTTTCCCCCCATTTACGTTCAATAGAGCCGTGCGAGAATCCCGGTTCGAAATATCGGCGAGCTTTGCGCGCGAGCTCGATCGTCGCGCGAATTGATCTATCCACCCCTGATACGCAATCATTGGGAAAATTCCGTCAGATTTCGGACCCGCGCGTTATACATTTTTGCGTATGACGAACGAATGGTAAAGCTTCGATCGCTCGGCTTGCCGAGTAACGAGACGGTAAGCTAAAAAAGAAAAATAAACAAGAAAAAAATCGAAACTCGACGAGATCGGTTGGCAAAGGGTTTAATCAACGTCCAAATATTCCACGGTGATTTATTTCCACGACGCAAATACATCCACTATATTTCACTCTCGTTTTTTTTTACTTCTTTCTCAACCCCTCCTCCTACCCTCCGGGTCGAAATTCGTTGGAGCTAACGAGAGATCGATCGACGCTCGATCGATCGGGACAAGCGCGTCGACGTTTTTTCGTTCGAGGTATTATACGTTCCGTCTCCTTAAAATACGTTGATGCATCCGTACGATAATACACATATACAGACACACACACGCACAAATATATCAAAAGATACGAATGTGCATCGAGAAATCCTTTCGTCGTTGCAGTTCGTTCATCGGCAACCGATCTCTGTTATTCCTCTCTCTCTCTCTCTCGTTCTCTCTCTTTCTCTCTCTTTACTTTTTGCCACGTTATAACTTGGTCGACCTACTTCTATCCCATTTTCGTTCGGTTACGGGTTTTCGTTACCAATCGGATATCCGCTATCGGTCCACGTGTACGTAGCAGGCCGCGACGCCACACATCTCGCATCTCTATCAACCTATCGAAACTATCGTATGGTCGACGCCGGTACCAAAAAGATCGAACTCGATCGGAAACCGAGAGAGAAAAAAAAGAGAAAAAAGGGACAGAAAGAGAGAGGGAGAACTCACTGGAAATATCGAAAGGGGGTGGTCTGCAACCCTCCTCACCCCCCCTGTGCTTTTGATTCGGCGTGTATTCGGTGTACATATCGTGTCTACTATTTACCCGGTAAAATCAGGTCGAGCCGTCTCCCGTGTACACGTTTGCTGTATACGCCACGTGTATATTCAACCCGACAGATTGCGACGTTGGTGAATATGATTTTGAACCAAACCCCACGACGAATCCGATGATTACTATGCATATATTGTATTTGCGCGTTCTATAATATTCCTCACATACAACGTTGAATATGAATATTTCGGCACGAGAATTCATAAGGGCGTATTTCGACCAAATTTCACTCGTACAAAGCAACGTACGATACGCCCCCCTCCCCTCGCCCTCCCTATACCGAATATCGTTCGAGTATCGAGAGAGAGAGAGAGAGAGAGAGAGAGAGAGAGAGAGAACTAAATACGCGGGTACGTAGATAAAATGATGAAAATTAATAAACGGGAAATTCGTTAGGGTGAAATTATTCGTTCAATTTGAAAATTTCTGCGTACATTGGATTTAAACGGTGTTTACCGTAGTGTAAATCGTTCCGGTACGATTTACCCCCGGGAAAATATCTGACGATCTGAATATTCCTCGATTAATTATACTCTACGTTTCGAAATGAAGTTCTCATTCTCTCGGCCTCTGGCCACGTTACTTCTCGTTACGTTCCACGTTTCGCGAATACATTTTTTGTTTGTTTTCTTGTCTTTCTTTCGGGACATTTTTTTCCTGTTGATGACGCGCGTGTGATTAACGTTCCGTGAAAAACAAACTGTGGTGAACCACCCATACGCGATTCTTTCTCTCTTAAACATATATATATATATATTGCTTTTATAGACGCGCGACCACCACGCATTTCCAGCGTTGAACGTAATTGACGATCCCATAAATTCCACCCTTTGTACAATACATATATGGATATATATATATAGCGTGTATAGGGGCCACCATGAGGGAGCGAGTGTACCCCGGGTATTATATTGTGAGAGGCTGTACGCTAGGTAATTAATAACGGGCGAGTGCGCCCACCATTGGTCACCCCTCCGCTCTCCACGAACCCTTTTCTCTTCTCTCGGCTCACATGGTTTCATTCTCTCGTTCATCCCCTTTTTCGGTACGTTTTCTCCTACCATATTCACTCTTTTTCTCCTCGACGTTCACCCCTTTTTCGATATTCTCTTGCTTTTTTGTTTTTCATCCGCCCTTCCAGATAAACAAATTTATGGAGGGGAACAAAAAGCAACCCTCAGATTCTTTCGATTTTTTTCCGGATGGAAAAAAAAACATTCGTTAGACAGGATGAAGGATATAACGACGCGAGGGTGACGAAGGGGTGTGAGAGGAAGAGTTGGTCTTTGCGGATTTTCACGAGGCGAGAGATACGACGTAAAGAGGGTTAGTGAGAGAGGGTGAGTGGGAGGATACAAGGAAAGATACACACTTCCGAAGGTATCCCTAAGATTGTACACGAATTGTGTGTGTATATATATATACACGATTTTCATCCCCTTTCAACCCCTCGACGTCTTCCATTTCCGTTTCCTCGAAGAAGGAAGCGAGGGAAAGGACGAGTGTGTATGTGTGTCTCCTCGAGAATTCGTCGAGGGTGCGAGAAGGAAATGCTCCGGAAGAATGAAAGAAAAAAAGTGAGAGAAAGGGTGGGAGGGGCGGGGGGCGGGGGTAGGGGGTGAGAACATCTCTTCTAAACAACTATAGTACACAAGGCGTTAGTTGTTCTTTTCTTGGCAGCCATTCTTCACCCCCTTTTTTTCTTCGGTTTTTCCTCTCTCTTTCTCTCTCTCTCTATCTCTCTCTCTTTTCCCATTTTTTTTCAGCATCCTCTTTTGCCGCGAACTGTCAGACGTGTCTTATCACGGTCCACGCGTGCATTGTTCGTCCCCGCTATAGGGGGTGAGAAGAAAAAGCCGTCTGATCTCAGAGCACACAGCTTTATTTTTTCATCCCTCCCACTCTCTCTCTCTCTCTCTCTCTCGCTCTCATTCTTTCTTTCTGTTTCTTTCTCTCGCGTGTCTTTTTTCATCTTTGCTCTCTTTATTTTGATATTCTTTCGGTTGCTACGAAACACGCTTTATCCTTTGTTGGTCGACTCACGGTAATGGGGGGAGATCGGGTGAAATGGGCGGAAAAGCTCTCACGACGTTGAATAAACGTCCTCGAACGACATCAGGGCATCCCTCAAAAGGAGTCTTGCGTCTCGATCGTTCGAAACTTCCTTTCTTACGTGCGAAACGAAGCAGTCTCGAAGAAAAACGTAAAGAAAAAGAAAAAAAAAGAAAGACTGCAAAACAGGCGGTGAGAAAGGGACTTTTTGTCGTCCGGGGCTCGTGGCTGTTTGTGCTCGTGACAGTTTTTAATCACCAGATTTAAACTTCTATTTCTTTATACCTCTTCCGATATTTCAAAATCGATACTTTTCAGAACTATTTCCTGGCCTGTGTTTTCGACGGGCTTATATTTTATTTCGCGAGACGGCCCGATTCTCCCTCTCTGTATCTCTCACTCCGTTAAAGTTCAAAATAGTTTCGGCGACAGAGTCAATGGCACAACTATCGTGGAAAATGAAAGAGTTCGCGTATCTATATAAATATAAAGAATCGTTTCAAGGTGGTCGGATATTTCGATTTACGCGAGTTATTTCCGCGATTGGTCGCACTTCTCGTAGCGTATACACGAGTCGAGAGGCTCGTACAGCTTTTAAAGCTATACCCCCGCCATACCCTTTCAACGCTCTTCCAGAAATCTATCAAACAAGTTTTTGTGGGACCGAACGATTTTCGCGAATGGCGCAACGTATAACGAGAGAGAGAGAGAGAAAAGTTGAAAGAGCCCACAGAATTTGTACCGAGAGAGAGAGAGAGAGAGAGGGCGAGTATATGGACGAGCAGAAAAGCGGCATTCGGAGTTTCTGCAACAGACATTGGCGCGTCTTTTGGAAAATATATCGTCGAGAAGATCGTTGGCTTCCATCTTGATGACGAGAAGGGGGGAGATTCTCGATACGGTATGGCCAGTAGGACGACACAAAAATCTCGATCCTTTCATCGAGACGAAGTTTGCGCCGAGCTTTCACGTTAAATCCTCGTCCATTTATTTTTCTCCTCTCTTTTTTTTTCGAACGCCAGGACGATTAGGCGAGTAGTCCTGGTCGTTGTATCGAACGAGTCTCCTTCGAAGAAGTAACGCTCGCGAGGTAAAGAAAGGAGTTGAGAAAAATCCAAGCGGCACTTTGCGTTACGGAGCGTCAATGGGCCCCATAGAATTGCGGTAGATGGGTGATTTATTTCTCCCTCTCTCTCTCTCTCTCTCTCTCACTCACTCTCTCTCTCTCTGTCTCTCTCATTCTCACTTCTTTTTTTTAACTTGAACTTTTGTTCGCTATTAACGCTGGTCGATTCTCGTCGTGATAAATCTACGGCAATGAGGTAACGTGAATTGTTCATATTCGATCGATTAATCGACACGATAGATTAATCGACTCGATCGATTAATTAACCAGGCTTATTTCTCTAATATTTCGTAATTCAGCACATGGAATCGTGAAATCTCTTATTGAAGTATTAAGCTCGACCGATGTGACATCGTGATAATTGTTCACGATCATTATAATAATTTCGTACAATGGAGACGTCCGATCGTATCGTACACGAAAGGAGCAAAAACCGTTGCGGTGCCGCAAACGACGAGGCTGTGTTTTCCTAAACACACATATATATATCTATCTATATATATATATATATATATATATATGACGAAAATAAGCCAGTTGCTCGGGCGGGAAATATCACACGAGCGATAATTAGAATCTCTGTGCAGCGTTGCCTGCACTCTCTCTCTCTCTCTCTCTTTTTCTCTCTCTCTCTCTTTCTCTCTCTCTCTGGTTCACTATGAGACCCGTTGGCACGAAACAACGGCACCAACTGCCCAATTAAGGCAAACAATAGTCACCGTCGAAGAACGGACTAAGGGGGTAGACCTGCGGGATCGTATATTAACCAGTTCTCCGTTCTGATTCGGCTTCTTCCTCTCCATGTCTCTCATACTCTCCCTCTCCCTCTCTCTCTCTCTCTCATACACACACACCCTCTTTCGTTGCAGAGCAATTCAAACACTCCACATCCCCTTCACGGTGACTTTGCCAAGAAACGAGACTTGGAAATTCCGCAGGCTTCTCTACCTCTCGTTCCTTTGTTCTCTCTTCACGTTCGCGCTGGATGAATTCTCTCTCCCTCTCCCCTTACTCGTCGACGACCTACCCAGTTTCACACTCGGCAATCAGATTTTATCCCCCTTCCCCCGTTCGTTGTCGGATTATATAGCGCTCTTTCATAGCGCACGACCATTATATCTCGTCTTTTACTCAATTACGATGAAATCAAACGGGTGTGATTTCGATTCAGCCAAAGACGTCGATTCACCGTCACACACTATCATCCCCTATTCACCCCCCCCCCCCTCCCCATGCACCCTTCACTCTCTCGTTCTCTCTCTACCTCTTAACCAACCCCTATTCTCTGACCTCGATTCTGACATATTTTATGCATATAGATGCGTCGGTGATTGCGCCTCAATGACTTCTCGAGTTTCGGAACAGCTTCTGCATTAAGCTGAATATAGGGGGGTGGGGTGGGGGGTGGGTGAATATTTCTCTCTTAGAGAACCTCGGTAATGGAAATGTGTCTCAAAAGTCACGTTGAAAATCTTCGTCACCCCTTTTAATAATATTCCACTGATTTTTCGTACGATTTCCATTTGCCTTTTGATTTTTTTCTTTCTTTTTCGTATGATTTTTGACGATACGATCTACAGCGAGCGGGAGCGACATTTTTTTTTAATTCGTGCCATTACCCAAGACTGACACGCCGCGAGATTATTTTTCTTCCGAGGCAAAAGTCGAGAGACATTGAAAAGTCGCTCTTAAATATTCAACGTTGCTTTAATCCGCGCCCTCCTCCCCCCACACTCCTCTCCTTGTGCTGACTTTTAGCCGGGACCAAGATTTATCTTTCCTTCAACGTTTAACGCATTTCCTCGTGAACTCTTTCGTTCACGCCCATTGTTGTTCGAAGAAAAGCGGCAATTTATTATCCTCGTTCATGGTTCGTTCGAGTCTTTTTTACTTTCTTTTTGTGTTTCTTTTTTTTTACTTCTCCGCCCTTCTACTCGCGTAATATTCTAATAAAGAAAGGAATGATAAACGAGGGTGTATATTTTCAACGCTTGTTTCTTCGGCATTTAGCCCGTAAGTGCTCCACGGCTATAGAGTTGGCGGGGGGGGGGGGGGGGGGGGGGAATTTTCTTACGAGCCCTTCTCCGTTCGTCATCAACGTTTCGCTGTTTCAAGCGCTCGAAAATTCGTGTCACGGTACAACACGTTGGCGCGAAACGGTTTGAAGCGAAGCGGGAAAAGCACTCTCATCCTTTCTCTCTCTGTTTCTCTCTCTCTCTCTCTCTCTCTCTCTCTCTCTCTGTATATCTTTCAACTCGCCTCATCCCAACATGGAGATGCGAGTTGAGAAATGAGCTCGCTGCAGTATAGCTATGCTGATGATGCAGGTCCCCGGAATTAGGGAATAAAAACACTCGGGGCATAACCGAAGGGTGGAAGTACGGACTTGGGGGCAAGGTGGGAAAACTACTCGGTCGTCATCGTTGCTCTTCGTGCGCCACTCCTCTCGCATCATCATTCTGCGGTCTCTTGCAAGCACTCGGGAGTGGTAAAGTTCCTCTCTCTTTCTCTCTCTCACACTCTCTTCCTCTCTCTCTCTCTCCCTCTCTATGTGGCTTCGCGAAATGGGTTATTGCTCTTTCTGCAAGACCGCGCTAGCTATTACGTACAACCGTTATGCCACCTGACTCTCATCTATTTCTCTCTATACATTTAATATTACAGTGATGAAATCTGTCTATTAGTCATTTTCGTAATAATTTCGCTGTTCGCGGTAATGACAATTCTCGTACGAGATTAGAACGACCGCGATACGACATTCTAAAGCGCGAATAATTGCCAACAGAATGGGCTCAGGAACGATTCGTCAGACCATTTGCCAAAAAAGTTATGAATATTTAAGTTACAGCCTGTCTTTTTGGCAAAATTCGAAAAAAAAAAAATTATTTGCAATTTTTTTCAAAAATGTTTAAAAAACACGTCGAAATTCGTCGAATCGGATCGGCTTCTGACGAAACGTCAGGCGGCTTGCTTCGTATTCCCCTTGGAAAGCAGAAATGCGAGCGATCGTCTCAAGATTAAAGAATTAATCAACTTAATTAAGAACATATTCGCAAACAACGTTTCCAACTCATCTTTAATACAACGAAGTAAAAGTTTCGAAATTGCGATTTTTTAAAAAATTTCATTACGTCGTATAACAATAATAATGATTAAGGTAAAAAGCGCGTATCTCGACGATGATCGCGATTGCCTTTCGTTCCGACGCGTTCAATTATTTTTCTCCCATTATTAATTAGCATCGTTCGTATTTTAATTGCATTTTTAATTACCGATGACTATATATGCGGAGCAAGATGATTTGTACGTCGACGCCGTGGGACAAATCTCGTTGCTCCTCTCGACGAATCTATTCTTTCGTTCTTTTTTTTTTATTTTTATTCCTCTAGTCGTTTTTTTTCGCACCGATAAATATCTCTTCGTGCCAGTCAGGCTCGAGACAAGTCTCTAAGGGCGAAAACTCGCTTCTACCCCTTCCCCCCTCGCACGTTCTCCCTCCCTCTTCCCATTCGTTTTTTTCTCATTCTCATCGGTCCGGAGAACCGACGACTTATTCATGGTGATAGAAATCGCGATGGTCGTCCCGGGAGTTGGTAAAATTCAACCCTGAAGGAAGACACCCTTTAGACGGGGTAGAACGCGCGAAAGTACGAATTTATATTTCTTCTTCGTACTTCACTCACTCTCGCACACACACACACACACACATACACGTGTATAAGCCGAGAACACCGAGGGAATTGTTTCATTGCGGAAGCTTCATCTCTCCTCCCCTCCCTCCCTCCCTCTACTCCTCTACCCCGCAACGGGCAATTCGCGGGACGCGATAATAGTCCGTTAATGCCATGCCCCGGTGTGATTAATGCGTTTGCGTTTAACTGAGCGTATCACGGGAGAACTCGCTCCGTTCTCTCACTCTCTTTCATCTCGCTCTCTTTATAATGCTGCATAATGCAGGTACACATAGAATATATATTTATAATGATAATAATAATAATAATAATAATAATAATAATAATGATAAGGATAATAATAATAACAGCTCGAGCTCGATGTGTTGCTCGACAAGATCGCACTCTCGTATAATGATCGGTGGACACGCCCACGTTTCTCCCATACGTTTAAACATGGATAATTATTGCCAAACGTTAAACGTGGTAATTGTACGATTTATCGATTTGACGATCAATGCTGAGAGAGACAGCGACAGAGAGAGAGAGAGAGAGAGCGAGAAAGGGTGAGAAGTGGGTTGGAGACGAAGCAGGAAGAGTTATCGATCGGCTATTATGTAAATTTAACTCTCCGCACGGCTGGACGTTATTTTAATTGCATAGTTAGTCGAATTCTGGCGATTTATCGATATATATGGGTTTTGAGATGAAAATAATGCTGTAAATTTTGCTTCAACTAAACGTTTGTTTTATCTGCTTACAGGTATGTCCGGTAGTTTTCCGTGTATTAACGGTCAGAGGAAGCGGGGGAAATGACGGGCTTGTTTGGCACAGAACGTATGTACATAATTGTACGTTAAACATATTTATCGTGCGTTTGTTACGTCGGTGGGGAGACCAAATATTGAATTTCCGACCTGTGCATTTCGATTTTTATTTATTCGCTTATATGAATTATGCAAAATCAAAATTTACGAACGAAAATCGTAATATCTTCGTAAATTCGCTTTTTACACGTTGAACAAGAAAATAAAACAAATATTTACATCGATTTTGATTATTTTTGTTATTTCTACGAAATTGCAATTTTTGTTTCTTCCTTTTTTCTTCTCATCTTCAAATTTAATCAATTTTAAAATATTGTAAAACGCTAATATTATTTCGACGTAACGAACGTCGATAGTTGCGTCAAAAATGTACTTGGATTTTTCGAATAATCGTAAAGCAACGTAAGTTCGTAATAAAAATACGTTAATTTAAGTGCAAATTTATATTTATCGCGGGAACGATCGCATCGTACCAGTGACATTTTATCTATCGACCATCGCGTCGAAGCAATCATGGGAAAGTCTATTACGGAGGCAAAACACGGCGTCGATTATATTGTTTCGTTACGTGTTTTATGACGAGAGACGGGGACCAATACTTGCTCTCGAGAGAACGAGAGAGAGAGAAAGATAGAGGACGCAAAGTGCTGTAAAATCTTTGGATGGTTAAATGTTTACGGGAAAGTAGAAGATAGACAGGGAAAAGGTTAGTTCGCGGCGTCGGTATTGCCCAGTCTCGCTCAACTTCCTCTTATACTTTTATGTCCCTCGCTATTACTATATATTCTCAAAGTGTGGCTCTACGTAGAACGAGGAGTGAGTAAGATGGTGAGGGGGTGAGGAGGGGCAAGAGGGAGAGGGATAAACGATACGGCTATAGAGCGAGTAACAATTTAGCATCGCACCGTTACCGGCTGCTGCAACGGCGCGAGGGACGAAGAGGTCTTGGAGGATTTACCGCAGATTCCACTCTCTCTCTCTCTCTCTCTCTCTCTCTCTCTCTCTCTTCTTGTATCAAAGTCGAATAAACTTTGCCCCGGCTATGTAGGTTTTGCCGGTGCACACTGTGATGTACTCGAGTCTCCATCACGTCCAATTTCAACTCTGGAATGGTGCTGTACGTGCATTACAATTAATATCTGGTAACGGAACACACTCCTTACCCTTCTACCAACTTATCACCCCTCGTCCTTCGGTCATTCTTCGCGAATAGTTAGGCTTCTACGTCACAACATGCGAATATCCGAGCGAATTTGATTAATCTCATTAATTACATTTTTGTTGTTGTAAATTTTTATTTTAAATTGAAATCGATCAACCAGTTATGCGTGCGCGTAATAACGCTAATAACAATATTTATACGCTGGTTTACGAGTGCCATACACGCTGGGAAATTCCGGAAATCACGTGGAAATGTTCATTCAAAGCTCGTGTCGTGTACAGGGAATAGTGTAGAGATGCTAGAGAGAGAGAGAGAGAGAGAGAGAGAGAGAGAGAGAGAGAGAGAGAGAGAGAGAGAGAGAGAGAGAGAGAGATGGGGAAAGGACACCCCAAGCTTGTACGTGCGAATAGTTCTCCAGGGCGTGACCAATGATACAATAAATAATATCGCATTCAACGGAGAGTGGTCGGTGCTTTTGGAAAACGCAATGGGGCACGTATCACAGCGGTTCCCATATAAATACCTACGCGTTATGTATCATCACGTGCAAAGTCCCACGTACACCTTTTTCTTTTATCTTTTTTTTTCATTCGTTTCACGGTGAAAGTGGCGCGTGGACGCTACCACACACGGATAAAACGAAGCAAATAAAAACAACGAAGACAAGAAGAAGGGAGAAAAAAGAAAAAGTCTCGTAGAGAGATGAAAAATTAATTAGCGAAGAGAAGATACGGGGAGAAGGGTGGGGTGGGGGTTCGTGAAAAACGGCGGATATAATAAGTCCGGTGTGCCTCGAAATGCGGACGATGAAAATTCGTATAAATAACCGTGCGATATTGCAGCGCGTGAATTAAGGGAATAAAATTCACGGGAGAGATGCACGTGAATCCACGTTTCTCGTATATCGCTATTCGCACTCATATCGTCGACATTTTCTACCCCTTCTTTCATTCTCTCTCTCCTTCTTTCAGCTACTTTTTTTTAGCCCCGTTTATCACGCGGTATAGCGAGTGGTACGACTCCGTTCACTCTCGTATTTCCTGCTGAGATATCGAACTCGATTAATTTTAACCCCACTCTTTAATCCACGCGATTTATACCGACGATGATTTAATTTTTTTTTCGTATTTCTGGGAAATGTACATACGAGCGATATCGCTCGAGGTTGTTCGAGATCACGCGGGAACAAATATTTTTCACCGGTTAGTGTGTGATAAATCGTCGACGTGCGAGAATGCTTTTTTCGCTAGGTCGAAAAAATTGAATATTTCCGGAAATTGCAATATATCGAGATTATAATGGTGATATTCGTGTTGAGAGGGAAATTTCCACTTCCGTAAACTATAATGGAAGCCTTTTTGGAGAAAAACAAATTTGCACCCTCGGCAAGTGTCTAAAATCGAAATTCGTAATTTATTTTCGGATCTTTGGGGGTCCGGGGGCGGTTTAAAAATTGTTTTCCTCCAAAAAGAATTTGTAGGGGGATGACGAAATCCAAAATTTCCCGCTTAACACGAATATCAAGATTATAATGCTGGTTTATTGGAATTTCTCGGCAAATTTTTCTCAGCCCTGTGCATTTATTGCATCATAAATTAATACGACGATCAAGCGTATTATTAAAATTTGTATTTCTCATTGTTCTTTTATCATCTCGGATTTTTAACGGTCCATAGTACGATACTTTATTTTTTACGCGAGTTACAATTCTTTTTGTAGATCGTGAAAACCGTGGCGTCGGGAAAGAGGCTGGCTTTAAGGATGCCCGTATGACCTCGCCATCTTTCATAAAGCTGTACTCGAGTACTCGTGAGAAGGAGACGCGGGAAATACGAAAGCCGTGGCATTGTATCAAGTTATTTACTGCTACGCGAGACCATTTTCCCTCGATGAAGTGCGCGTTGCGTGCAACATTACTGCGTCGCCATCGTACAGATACTGTGAAATACGAGAAAATGGGATGAGAAAAACGTATATGCGTATACGTATACATATATATATATTTATAGGAGGCGTCAGTCGCTCGTTCATTTTCAACGGCCATTATCCTATTTTTACCTCGATCCTCGTACATCTCTCGTGGAACGGGTCGCTAGATCGAATCGCTGATAAACTAGCTCTCGCGATACGTTTAATCGAAAGAATGGGCTATTTCGTGATTCCCGCGGGGATGAAATATTAAATGGAAAATCATCGTTCGAAATGAAAGTAATTGAAACATAAAAAAAGCGTTATCGCGATGAGAAATTTTAATCAGCGTAAATAACGTCGATATTACAAAATTCAAACGTATCCGAGTCTTTTTTTTAGATTTTTTTTTGTCACACGTCGAATTTTTTATTACATTCTTCTTTTTGTTTTTAAAATTATTTCGTCACGTAGATCGTTCTCGACGTCATTTTATTTTCATTAAATCGGGACGCGATGCAGTTTCTAACAAAAAAAATTCGAAAAAAGAAGAAGAACATAAAAAAATTGCACCGATATCAATTTATCATCGCGTGCGGTCACTTGCCGCGCAATTTATCGCGTGCGATGCGATCGTTAAATTTTAAATTGACACGTTGGTGTCTCGTGCACGCAATTCTATTTCCATATACGTCAAGTCATAGAAGCGAGAAAGAGCGTGCTCGAAACGCGCAATGACGAGAGTTCGTTGTCGTCGAGGGAACGTTCGTCACACGAGAACGAGAGATATATTAGCCGTGAACCCCGTTTTCTTACGACCGTGACCGTGACACATGCCGGCGAGGAATTCCCGGCAACCGAAGGAGGAAGAGCAAGTAAAGATTAATCCGAACTTGACATTCGCGTTATCACACTCGGTCTTTCCAATTGCTTCGTGTTCCGGCCCGATATGTCTCGCGGAGTTTCAAGAATCTCTTTCTTACGATATCTACACAAGCAATATTCCGATCGACCGTCGATATTCACATTTAATATTCCATAATATTGAAAAAACGAACAAAAATTCAAATAAATTCGGTCTTATGAACTAAAACTTTCGTTGAAGATTGTTGAAAATTTTTTTTAGGTCGAATAATTATTCGTTCATTTTCAGGAGGAAATTAATTCGAATGAAAGTGACCACAGTACCTACTTTGAGACGAATAATCGAAATGTGCCAAAATTGTCAACGGTCGAAGGGAATATGGACGGAGATCGACGGGACGTAAATCTTGATTCGCTAATTCACAGCTGAGCTATATTATCTTTAGTTGTCTACCATTAACGAAACGCGAACTAGGCAAAAATACCGAAATGAGGGAATGGAACGATTCGCACGAGAGTGGAAACACTAGTCGAGATTTATATATACGTAGGTAGGTAGAGGTATGCATGGGAGACGAGAGCGTTACCGAGTGTATATATTTATAGACACTTGGGGGTAGAACCACCCTCGATTTATTATTTGCGACGCGACGAAATTCGATTTTGCTCGGGCCCTTTCCGATATTTCAATATTTCCATATTCATGAAACGGTCGAGTGAGCTGACACGACGTAGAGAGAGAGAGAGAGAGAGAGAGAGAGAAGGTGGAGTTGTTAGAACACGCGGGGCAACCATCTCCGCCGATTCGTGAAAGCTCTCTAACGCAAGTTATATTTATAATATTCAACCGGAGACCGCTTTCGATTACTTTTTTTTCTCATTTTTCTTTCCTCGTATTTCATTCACCGTGCCAATTGGCAACGCTCTCTCGTTCCAATTAGAACCTCGTCACGATTTTTCTTTTTACATAAAAATCGTCCGAAAATTGCAAAAAATTGCAATTACCAGAAGTAATTTCGCCTGAATTTCGTGTTTTTTAATATTTTGTTGCAGTGCCCCAGTACTCCTAATAGGGAGAACGTTGTTCTCCATACTAGGAGAAAATTACGTCAAATTATTTTTTATATTTCGAAAAAAGAAACAAAAATAGAGACAAAAATGAAGATTCTTCGATCCAATTTTGCCGAACGGTTCGACCGCAGACCGGTACAGGTATAATCATCGAGGTATGAATACGTGCTTGACCGTGGTAAATGAATAAGTACACCCGAACTGCGGAAATTGTATGATTCGTGACGAGAGAGAGAGAGAGAGAGAGAAGCAAAAAAAAGAGAACAAAAAACGCACTGTTGGAAAAACAGACAATTGCCCGAAGCTTGTTTGCGCGCAATATTTAAATTTCATTTTGCTCGCTGGTATAATTTCAATTACCACAGGCCGCAACGCACCGGTCTCTCGCTTCATATTGCATAATATTCAATGAACTCGTATCGTCGTCCGGCGGAGAGAACGCGGCGTTCGATGCGAACCGTGCGCCCAGGCACACGCGGCCCAAGTTCCGTCGAGCGCATATAGGGAATTGTACGTTTTATTGGTCTCCTACGTGCGCAACGAGTTAAAAAAAAGCACGGCCCCGAGGGAATTAATGTTATTTTCATTCTTTTTCCGATTGTTTATTTATGTTTTTATTTTTTACATTCAATGCTTTCACGTATAAATTGAACGAGAGTTAAATTTTCCGGCTCGCACGATTGTGGAATTATACAAAATTTCTGAAAATCCATTCGTTCGAAATAGCTTCGTTAATTTATGTTGTATCGTAATACGAGAAATTTACAGAACGATATGAAAAATCTCGCTTTTTCTGGTTTTTAGCCGAGAAAAAACGACGTTCATTCTACAATTCGATTTTTTAAATGGATTTTCATAATGTTCCATTTCGCCGTCACCGTCCTTCCCCCCATTAATATTTATTTTCGTACATGAATAATTGTGTTTTCTTTTTTCGACGTTTATTCTTTTACGAGATCGAGAGAAAACTATTTTTCCAATTTATCGTGGAGGTAATATTTGAAAATTCGTTCGAAATGTGCATAAAATTTGTTCAAAAAAATCACATTTTATAAAAGATGTAAAAACGTTTTCCCACGATGTGATTCAGACATCTCGGCAATCGCGCGAAAGTCTCTCGTTCTTATAAATCTTGACGATGGAGTACGGAGATGAGACGCCTGTGGTGTGCTATCAATTATCGGAACTTTCAACGGAGCTTGCACGAAGAATACCATCTCGGTCGAGTTAAGCAACACCGGATATTATACCCGGGTATTTCGAATATCGATACCGCTTCAGCTTCAATTAAATTCGAACGCGTCGCTGGACACTGAATGAAAAAAAAAATAAAAAAAAATAATGAAATCACTCAGAACGTCCATTGTACAGCTAAACATAAAAATTATCGAGCCGTATTAAAAAATACATAAGACTGCGGCTGCGTTCGCTCAGCCGCGTTACCCTCGGGGGTAACGCGGGTCAGCGACTTCATCCCCTCGTTCTTTTAACGACTCGACCTCGCCGTACGATCGTTCTCTCTATTTTCCATTCTTTTTTAAATCCCGCGTAGATCGATCCAGCGATCTAATAGACCGGAAAAATCGTTGCTCGTCTGACCTTTCGCGGACGTGACGTACCCACGGTACCGAACGAGCAACAGCAGGCCACGAGTGCACACTCGCGAAACAATCAGCGTTCTTTTTGTTCCATCTCTCGTTTTTCCCGATTCCTCCTTCTCCGGTATGTTCGTACCGGTCTCGAATTAATTGCACGGATCTATTTCGATACGGGCATTTTTCGCTCTCTCACTTTTTCTCTTGTCAATGAATTTTCAGTTCGCTTCCTCGCGTTTGACGAGTGATATGGCTTGCAGCTGAACGGCTAACGCTTACGGCACGTTAGAGCCTCACCCTTGAGGATAATTGCTGGTTTTTTGCGCGATATATATAATACTTTAAATCTCCTGTTGAACTAAAGAGTTTGGTTTCGTACGCAATTATCGATGTAAGCTTTTTCATGTATAGTCGTGACTTTTCATTTCTCTCTCTCGGACTCACCCTCTCTCAGCCTCCCTCTCTCTTTCTCTCTCTCTCTCTCTCTCTCTCTCTCTCTCTCTCGTGGAGTTGTGTAACCAAGGATTGCTGCAATCTCTCATCCGAACCCCGTTGAAAGCCCTTGTGGTCCGTTACGAAGCCCCATACATAGCAAGCCCATACATGCGCATACGTAAGAGTAAACCTAGCACGCGCTGACGACTGAATAGAGAGGGTGAGAGAGGAAGAGAGAGCGGGAGAAAGAGATGGATTACGAGGCTACAAGAATAATTGACCAGCTCAAGAGAGAGAGAGAGAGAGAGCACGATGTATGTACGAGACCCTGAACCTCGCGAACGAGCTTTTCCATCGAGCTTGTATACAAATATATAATCCTCGATTCATGACTTATTCAACCAGAACCGCAGAGAACGAGAACTTGCGTAAATTGCAAAATCGTAATAACAATGACAAAAGGAAAAAAAAACAGGAGAAATAATAATAAACGTGAAAACGCGCATTTTCGCGAGAATTTCAAAACCAAAGCTTTTTTTACCGATGGAAAATTCTAACGAATAGTTGCCCGAAAAGAAATACCGTTTTGTACCATTGTCCGCTTTTTTCTTTCTTCCGTTTAATTCCATCCTTTTTAGCCGTGTAAATTACGCGGATTTGAAAAATTGCAGAATAATATCTCTCCTCGCGTAATTCTCGTGCTTTATTTTTTCTCCCCCGCGCGCACAATGATAATTAGATTATTCAACGAGGTTACATACGGACAGGAGAAGGGTCAAGCGGGACGAAGAGACAGGGGGGTGGGAAAGTGTGTGAATAGATTTTTCCGCGTTTAGCTTCACTGACCCGAGCAATCTGGCTATTTTTCCTCTCCCACTCTTTCTCTCTCGCATCGGCTTATCATATTCTGGTTCTTTGCCTCGTTCTTTCCTCTCAACTCGCCCCCCCCCTCCCACCCTCCTCTCCTCTCTTGCCCATCTCGCACCAGAACCCTGCGTCTCGCTCGTTCCTCCGTGCACGTAATCCGGAAATTTTTCGTCCAGTTAACGTATATTCCATGAACTAAATTAAAGCTGCTCTCCAGCGAGAGGTGGAGAACGGCGGCCCACGCTATCCGCCCACGCTTCTACCCGAGTGCCCCGTGAGAGCGTCTCTCTCTCTCTCTGTCGCAACGCCACTATCCTGCATTCTACATAATATATCACTTCATGGACATATACCTCCCCCCTTATGTACTCGACGAATACAGCTGCATATTATATTCCTTCGCGTATATCATCAGGAGGATCGTCGTGGTACGCGAATAAATTATGCACTTTGTCCACACACCCACACATATATATATATATATATAAATGTATATAAATGGATGTATCGCTGTCTGTCACTATTACGTTCCGACTCGTTACGGTCGCCAAATTATATCAGTGCCCAGTTTTTTTCTCTTGTATATCTTGTTTCATACATAATTAACGTAGAAACAACTCGGGTCAAACTACGGTCGGGTTCGAAATGTTTGTTTCTCTGGAGAAACTTTCGTTCGAAAAAAAGTTTATTTTTTCTATTTTTTATTTCTTTTTTTGTCCACTACTCGTGTAATTATTTAAACAGCATGGACGAAACGAAGATACCGTTGTTACGAATACCAGGATTTTCTCGACTTTGACAATGATAGGATCGCTCTAGATACGCTCGTCGTGCCGGAACGAATAACAAAATTTGCAGTAAAACGAGACTCGCGCATCCCCGTATCTTCGTGACCGTAACGCGAAACGATACACACAATTTCCAAAGCCTCCCCAAGTAAGAATTCTGCCAGGGCTTAGACTAGGTCCCGATTATTTTTCCCTCACTTTACAAAGGCCCTAACAGGGCACCTGACTAGGTCCCTTGGTGGCCGGTCACACTTTGTCAGTGAGGACCTAAAGAGGCCTATAAATCAGGGCCCGGCTGGTTGCCTCAACAGAACCCTGCCAGAACCGAATCGAAGCCGTGAAGCAACCCTATTACTGCCCTATAATTACCAGCTTTATTAGTGGATACATATCAGTTTGTAAAAATCCTTGCGACAAGGATGTGCAAATAAAACTACCAAATAATAATAATAATAGTGGATACATATCAAGCGAGATGTTTTGCAATAATGAAAACAATTTTCTTCGGGTAAAGGGTTATTTATTACTATCCACCCGGCCCGGCTTCGCCCGGGTGTAATTTATAAGTAAAAATGGTGAAAAATGTAAAGTTAGTGCCTTTGTTTATAGAATTCCTCTATAATCAATGTTTGCATCTAAATTTTCGTTACACATCCATAGATTGATAATGAGTTAAATTATCGGTCAGCTTGCCGCTTTATAATGCCAGCGGGCGACGACTACGCGTGCGAGAAAGCGCTCGGCCATGCGCCGCCCATCGGCCGCTGGCGGAACTACATACTCGTCGCGCGGTGAGCACATACACAACCAAACGGTGTTGTACGTAGGTATATGTGCTGTCATTCCTACACGCATGAATATTATTTTTTAAAAAACTATTTTTATATTGCGAAATTTATTTTCCAAACATTCTAAATATTTATAGAATGCAAATTTTACTACAGATAATAATATTCATAATAGAATACAAATTATCTATAGTAAAATTTCTATTCTATAAACATTGAGAATATTTGGAAAATAAATTTCACAATATAAAAAAAGTTTTTTTTAATAATATTCATGCGTGCAGGTAAAATTAACGCTTAAAAAGCTTAAATTAACTTTATATGTACATCACATCTATGGAAAATAAGTATAAAAACTAGACATTGGTGTAAATAACTTTGCAAATATTGTATGCTCTGTAATAACTACTGCCCTGATGAATCCCGATTAGGCCCTTTATCATTTACCTCGCTACGACCTTTTTTAAATAAATAAGGCAACCCTGTTATTTCCCTGTCGGGGCCTAGTCGGATTGTGTTGTGAAAATCCCTAGTAGGGAATCCATATTCAAACCCTTTTGGGCCCCGATCGTTTTCAGGGCTGCCCTACTAATTTCTTTCACGGGTCGGAGCTTGTTACCTTTTCCGGCGATAGGATGTACGTGTATATGCATTATTTTATTGGAGTAATATCCACGCGTAAGGTTAATTGAGCGCGACCGTGCGGGCTCGCCGCGACGTTGTTTCGCGATATTCGCTCGCGGCGAACGTCGCGTAATGTTTCGCACAATTGTAGACACAATTGTGCGTGGTAATTTATACCCCCTTGGTGTATTTCTGGGTTATCGAGATCGTGTTTAGGGGTAGTCGGGCGCTAGAATATACAACGGGAGTGAGGGGGTGTGTTCATACAGGAGAACCCCTCTCGAGCTTGTACACACACTCCCTCTCTCTCTCTCTCTCTCTCTCTTTCTCTCTTTCTCTCTTTCTCTCTCCTATCCGGACCTCTCTCTCGGTCTATGCTTATTATCCAACACGAGCGACACGTGCACAAAATCCAAAGTGACTGGCAGAGAGATGGGACCGACGAGGGAGCGAGAGGAGAGAAAGTGGCAAACGCTGATGCTCCTGTTTTGCCGTTGCTGGCGCGGCGTCAGGTTTGCCGAGTTTCACGTGTAATTCTCGCGTACAACAAGATCCATATATACATATGTACAATATTCTTACGTAATATACATATATGTAGATACATAATGCGTACGTATAGTTATTCAGTCGGTATTTATCTAACGTCAACTCCGTCTGCACCACTTTAAAGTTCGCTCTCCGACGCATATTTGCGATTCATATCTCGAATCGTCTCGTCCCGAAAATTTCATACCGCCTCTCTATATCCCCGCGATGTTTGTCTTTCGGGTGTTGAAGATTATTTTACACACGCGTTTACTTAATAACTTATTCGAATTGTTTATTTCTATGGTGAGGGAGAGAGAAATGTATTTTGGTTCGATTTATATAAAAATAAAATTATTATTTCAATATTATTTTAACGAGGGTGGATAATATTTATTCGGTCGAATTGAGAAATTGATATTTTATGTCGATTAAATATTCGCTCCGTTAACAAAAGTTTTTTCTTTAATCATGAAACTTTTCCTCTCGTCCTCTCTCTCTCTCTCTCTCTCTCTCTCTTTCACTCTTTCGAGTTTTACTCGAGTATCGTTGAATTATATAAAAATATAATTTCGCTCTTCGAAACGGAGTGGGTTACGCTCGTGAAAATTCTCGCGTAGTTAAACATCGAGCAGCTCGAAAATATCAACAGGTACATGAACGTATTATCGAGCGTGCGGAAAAGCTCCGTGCGTTATACAATTTTCCAATATTCCCTCGTGATTTTTATTTCTTGCTAATTAATAAACTATTTACTGCGCCGATAAATTTTCGAAAAGGAAACTTACGTAATTAGCGAATTAATTAACAAATTTCACCCTCTCTAGGAGAAACGATACGCTCTTGAATAAATTTAAAAAAAACAGCAGATCAAGTTTTTTTTTATTTTATATAAAAAATTCAATGTAAAATTCAAGACGGATCGGGGATAACTTATTCGTCGCGATTCGACGTTTCCTCGATGTTAGTAAAACGCGAGCGTAAATGCATCTCCGAGGTTCGCGCAACGCACGTGACCGCGGACTGTTAGTTTGTCGAGAGAGATTATTCCTTTTTTACGACCGATGTTGCATTATTCATGACCGACAAGAATAAATGACGATCGAGGGATTTAAGACGGTCTCGAGTATGCGACGTTCCCAAGTTATATAAAAAAAAATACCGATCCATGCAAAAATGAAAATAAAAATGCTAAATAGTTTCGACGATTTCAACAGACGAGTTAATTCAGCGTGCAAACACGCGGAATCGTGACTTAACTCCAGTGCGGAACAGAGACGCGTGTTGTGCAAATACGACGTTGCGTTGTTTACGAACGGACTTGCTCGGATAATCAGCGTTACGGCTGGCTGATGAATAAATCGTTAATTTTAATGACAAAATTAATTTTCCATTAAAATAAAAAGAATTAATTACGTCGCGAATAATTAATATTTCACGAAATAGTAATTTTTTTTTGATTAATAAGATCCGCGTTTAATACCAAGGAAAATGTTATTTTGAAAAGAATCGTAATTTGCAATGGTTAAAAATTTTCAAAATTGTATGAAAAAATAAATTTTCCAGCCCAGCGAACGTAAAATCCCTTACGAGCGATTATCTCGTTCCCACGGTCCTCTTCGACCATCGAAAGTCCCGTGTGAGCGAGACTAAATGGGCGAGAATCGAAATAGTCCGGAATTGCGTTGGTCGAATCGAAATACACATACCAACGAAATACAACTGTATTCCTTCACTCGAGCGCGTTGCACGACGGGCAATTAATGAGCAACGCGCGGAAGCCGTAATGACGTTTGACGCAATGGCGATTTTCGCCGTAAACGATTTCGATCGATACCTCCCTCGGTCGTTGAAACCAACATAATCGTAAAATTTGGCGCTTTCGGTCGAGAATTTCGGGGGATTTTCCACTGTGAAAATGGATTAATGGGTCCATGAACGATGTGCTCGAATCGACTTTTATACATCGTCCTTTGTACGTCGATGCTCGAAACAAAAATATCTTTCCGATCGAGCGGATCGATATAGTGAAATTTGAAAACGTTTCGAAATAATCTCCCTAATTGGAGCGGATGTAAAGTTCCAGGCAACATTGGCTCTAGCTTATTCTCGTCATGTACCTAGATAACGATTTTTATTTTAACGATCAAAAGCTGTTCTAATTCGTCTTTTTTAAAAATATTTTTTATTTGAGTTTTATCACAAATTAATTAATCGCTGCAAAAAATTGTAATTGGCTCGAGTTACCGGATACGCGCGAGAGCGTTTCCTCAATTGACTGATCATCGATGCCATCGTTTTATTGACGATGGTTCGCATCGGCGTTATCGCAGTTTAGAAATACCACAAAATGCGGTTAATTACAAATAGTCGCTGATTGATTCGATCGTTGCAACGAACGTTTCGAAAACTCGAATTATCAAATGATACTCTGTGATTTTTGGTGATAATTAAACGTACAGAGTCTCGAGAAGAGTACGAAACCGCACGGAATCCGCTAATTTTGTGGCCAACATATCCTCTCCCTCTCTCTTTCTCTCTAGCGGGTAAACGCAAAATTCCATTTTATCGCTCTATCATTTATGTCCGCATTTCACTCTCGACCACGACATCGCGAGAGTTTCAACGAGCTTCTGGTATAAATAATTGAACGAATTCCCCAAATACACGCGTTCGTGCAAACCAAACTATCATCTCTATTTGCACCGAGTAAATAATTGTTCGAGGAACTTCGTTCGTTTACATTTATACAAAAAACCGATTCGACGAACGAGAATCAAATTCTCGTCTCGGCTTCGATCCTTCGTTTCCTCGAGGGTAGTTTTCTCACGTCGAATAATTTATTTTTCCTCGGTGTAATTTTTTTCCCTCGTTTTTCTTTGTTTTATCGTAATTAAACACACTCGTTTGTTCAATAATTGATTTAATCGTCGTCTCGTCGTATTTTTATTTCTCAAGGATGTTTATAAAAATCGAACGAGAATGTTTGTAACACTTCGAGGTGGGGCATAAATGTTATCACGTGAAAGCTGCATGGAAATGAGACGGGGGTGTGCGACGACAGGCAAAACGCGTGTGTAGGTACTTATCCGCTGTGTATGGCGAATAGGGGTCGTAGTATTCCCTTGGGGCGAGACTCTCCGATAGTTCAACGTCGGTACGAAACGTATACTAGACGTTACGATACCCCTGCGTGTCATAAGCTCTATTTTTCTTTTCTTTTTTTATTCTTTTACGATCTAATAGGGCTAATAAATAAGAGAAAACCGCGATACTCCGACGACCTGCGGTGAAGCGAGCGAGAGAGGGAGATAGAGGGAAAGGAGAGAAAGGAGAGAGATAGAAAACGAGAGATAGTTAGTAATTCCCCCCGTTTCTATGCTTATTTCCCGTTACCATGCACATCAACGAAGCATGTTTACTTCAACCTCGTTTTACGACGTTTTTTTGCTGTTTTTTTTTTTGCTAAAGCCTCCCTGTATCTCGCGATACGCGGTATCTCGTTGGTATTCCGATACAGCTGTAAATTTCTTACGTCGCGAGCGATCCGCGCAGGACGTTTGGCATTATAGAATTTTTATGCGAGGGGGAGAAAGAGAGAGAGAGAAAAAAAATAGGTCTCTGTTAATTATCGTCGAGAATCGCCTTAATGGAAAAACCGATAATCGATCGGACGATTGATCGACGTGAATGCTCGAAAAATTCTTTCGTCTCGTATTATAGAGAGGTGGGGGAGGATAAATTATACGACGTACGTAAAATCTATCGAAAGGATTGAAATTTTGTTCCTATCGATCGATCGACGCGTTATAATCGACGAAAACGAACAAATTCGTTCAATTGAGATAATTCGTTTCGGACGAATTTTCATATTGCCAAGAAGACTCTCGTCTATATCGTTTGCTTTATCGACGAATCCCGAGGAAAAAAGTGGAAGCGTTCGTGTATTTTATACGTATATAACGGGCTGTATACTCGACCGTGGAAAATCTTTCAAGGATCGTTAAGTGGCGTCTCCGTACCTATCGCACCGACTCGGCTTATGCAAATTTACTGCGACAGTTTAATGCTCTTAAGCAAATCGTTTGGAAAATCGTCGTTGTCGAACAAATGAAAAAGTATACGATAAGAATCGACGATCCTTACGTGGTCAAGCTTCCCGTTTACGAAACAACGAAATTCGTTCGATCGCAATATTTTTCAAAATACGATATTTTTCATTTTTTCGTTTTTGTTTTCTTCGTTCAAACAAATTCTCTATAAGATACAAATAGATTTTATTTTTCTTCAAGAAATTTTCGACCCTATGGTCTCTTGTATTGGATAAAATACGTTTCGTTTGCTCGTCGACCCTTCCGGTACACTCATGACCGTCTTGTATCCGGAAATTTCTTTCAACCCCCATTCGGAAAGCACGATTTTTCTCCCGGTCGCTATACCGACCTTCTATTTTTTTCGTTGTTCCTTTTTTTACCCGAAGATCTCACTCTTTCCCTCGATTTACATCTTATTGGCTTTTGGCTCTCGTACACCGTACAGAACATCCCCCCTCCCCTCCCACACTCTTCTTTCTCCTTCAACCCCTTATCCCTTTCCAAGATGCTGTTCTGGTCGTGGTACTCGAGCGCGCTCTCCTTGCAATCGAGGAGTCTGCATTACCAAACGAATTCCGGGATTCTTAATCCGGAAAAGTCAGCTCTGTTGGTTCTTTCTCTCACTCACTCTCTCTCACTCTCTCTCTCTCTCTCTCTCTCTCTCTTTCTCACTCGCTACATGTACCCTCACCCGATAGACGTTACGTATATCTTCGCATCGAGGTTCTATACAGCCTGCTGGGCTGCACGGAAGACTGCCTGTGGAAGTAATACGTTCGAAACGAGCTCTCCCTCCTGGTGTTCCCTCATCCCCCTCTCCACAGCCCTCCCCGTCCCAACGACGAAAAATCACCCCTCGACTAGCTCTCACCCCTTTTCTACCTTTATCCACGAGAAAAGCTTCAATACCTCTATGTAGCCTCGAAACTACCCTCAATACGGGTAACAGCACACGTCGCCCAGTCTCTAATACACGTGAGCAAGTGAGGTCGTCGGGAGACCGGAGCAGCAATACGAGTTTCAGGTCTTTTCTATATTGCCACGTATATATACGTATATGGGCCGTTCCGAGTGTACCGAAAAAGTTATTTCGCTGACAACATACTCTCGACACTCGTCTATTACGCAAATACAGATATAAAAAATTAGAAGAAATATAAAAGTCAGACTGAAAATACGTTTTTTGACGATTTATTATTACAATTTTTTTAATACTTTTTTTTTTAGTAAAATTGCGTATTAATACAACGGAAATATTCTCGAGCCAAAAATTGGTCCGATTTGTGTGAAAATGTCCCATATGTGTCTACGCGCGTGCTCTAGACTTCTCTCGCTCTCTCTCTCGGCTTCTCTGGCCACCGCGCCAACCCGGCCAAATCGAATACCGAGAACAAGTAATTTATTTATTTTCCCGCTGGCGCATCTCCAGCGCATACATTTTGTATGTTTATATTACTTCGTGTATATCTATATATATGTATGCACGTATGTACGACACTGTACGCGTGTAGACGTAGTGGAGAAACCACCAGGAATGTTTTTCGAAATTTAAAATTACGGGTCGAAAAATCGATATGGAGACTTTTCGAGAAACTGATAAAGTGAATTATCTCGAAATCAACTCGACTTTTTTGTTGTTGTTGTTGTTTTTTCTTCTTCTTTTTTACATTTCGTTATACCTGGTGATCGTTCGGATTATCTCGTGAATACGGTGGCAAAGAAGGTACGTGACTCGAGAAATTGCTCGATATCCGAAAATCTCACCGAGCGTCGAGCCAAAAGTGCATTACTCCCCGAGAAGCGTCCAATCAGGAACGAAAATTGCTCGTTCCCTGCGGAAATCATCTCTTCCTTTCAGACCATAGCTGCGGTGTATAAAGAATAGAAAGAAAGAAAGAAGAAAATAAAATAAAAATCGAACAAAAAATGCGTTTCCTTGAAATTTTTCCGCCATATTGGCGAATTCGTAGCGAGCCTCGTCGTCGTCGTCGTCGTCGTCGTCATCGTCGTCGTCTTTCTCGTATCGGATAAATCGAGTACAGCACGTCGTCAAGGGAACGGGGGTGGTTTGGGGATAATTTATCTGTTCGCTTGGCGGTTTTCCAAGGATATCGAGAAGGAGCTTCCTTGAATTTAGAAGAAAAACCACATACACGCATCTATATAAATGTGTCTCTGTGCATAAAATGAAAAACGAAAAAATGTATGTTGGTTATCCTTGCTGCGCGTGAAAGGCGAGACGCCGTGACACATGCAATTCTGAATAGCACGAGGCAAGTATACGTTACGTAAATCATACGTTTATTTACGTCGATAAATCTTCAAAGGACGAAAAATTTGGTGCGTTTTGTTCCCTTCTGGCACAGAACACACTCTCACATATACAAACAATCAAACTATATCTAGCTCAACGTACACAATGGAACTCGGTCTCGTACGTCTGTTGGTCTTGGAGGCGTTTCACATGAATTACCAGAGATGGGCAACGATATCGGAAATCGATCTTGACACTGCATTTTTCGAATATTTCCGGGGGAATATTTTTATTACGACGTTGCAAACCAACCCCCACGCGGCCACGAATGGCGCGAGTGGATTTTATGCACAGGGTTGAGTCTTTCATTTTCAACGTTTTTCTCGCGTATATATATATGATTCTTTCGCGGGTCGTACGTTACACGATGAAGAGGGGTAGAAGTGGAAGGGGGTGAGAATGAGGGAGAGAGAGGGAGGGTGAGAGTGAAGGAGATCCGTAGAAAATGCGGAAGGAAGGAAGGAAACGGAAATGAAAGAGATGACGAGTGGGTGAAAGGCGGGGGTGGTTTCCACCCCGTGCCAACCGGAAACGTTCGAGACGCCACTCTATACGAGATCCACGAGAGTGACGCGAAATGTACGATACACACACACACACACACACACACAAACGTTCTTCACACATTCACCCAATAAATTCTACATTGAATTATGTATCGGAAAGTGAAAAATATATCGAAATTCACACGCAGAGAGAGAGAGAGAGGGTGAGAGAGACAGGGAGGTGCGGATTTGAACGAACCGGAGTGTCACAGTTATGGGGTTAATACTCACCCAGGTCCCGATCGCGAGTATGAAACTTATTCGAGGATTTATCAAATTTCGAATATTCTTTCAACCCCTACGGCACTCCCGAAAATCAAAGGAAAACTTTCATCCCGCTCTTGCGTCTAGAAAGAAATTATTCGTCGACGAAAAATGCGAGGAAAGACACGACGAATAATGAAAAAAATATATAATTAGCGCAAACTTAACGAACGCGTTGATTGGAGAACCGTCGGAGGGTGCGAAAGTCGAGGAAGTGTCATCAAGAACGGAAATACCGTCAAACGTCTTTTTCGTCTCGAACGTTCGCAAGAATTTCGTCGCCGACTGACCCGGTCAACAATTTTTATAGATATTTTCTTTTTTTTTTCTCTTTTTCCGAGCGAAAAGCTCTCTCGTCGTCCTTGTTCCTCGCGGTCGCTTCGAAACGAGAAAACGTAGCCAGATAACGAAACGACCGTGCCTCGTCCGAGACGAGGGAAAAAAGACACCCCGGCAACGATTCCGTAGACTCGTTATCCCTTATCTTGGTCCAGCGTTGTGCGCTCGCGAGATGCACAAGATACATTTTATATATGCAAGAAACTATAAAGAGGAATATAAAGTGCTCGTGAAATGAGGAGGACGAAAGTGGCGTAGGAAGAACCGCGAGAGCGAAGAACGGAGCAATCACTACGAGCCACTTTGTCCTATCGAATTCCTCTCAACGTCTCGCCTTTCTTTTTTTTTGTTATCTCCTCTCGTCGCACGTTCTTACACATTCCTTTTTTTCATCCAAGAATATCTATTTCTCGGTATCGAAAATGTACGCGCAACGTCGAAGAAAATATATATGGATAATTTTTCAACCGCGTGAAATTGTCGAAAAAAGTAAATAATAAAACGTTGAAACAGCTGCGAAATAACCGACGCTTCGTGAAACGTTACGGTTCGTAGATCTTCTTTTGTCTCCCCTCTCTATATTCGATCCCGACGATAATATTTATCTTGAAAGAACACCCTTTTCGAAAATTCAATTTCTTCGAATTATCGAAGCGCGCTAGGTGGTGGTTCGGTGCGATTTTCTTTCGTTTTGGGTCAAAGAGTCAAGGAAAACCTCGTCGCGGAGGTAAAGAGAGAAAAGGGCAGAGATAGAGAGAGAGAGAAAGAACGTGAAATATACTACGAGAAGGGACGAACCAAAGTCTTCTTCTCTATCCCAGGCCAAGTTCCCAGACATCGGGAACCGGTCTCACGTTACTCCGGGGTTAGTTTCGGTGAGATTTTTCGACGAAGCTCTCGCCCTACGTACATACCGAGAAAATTCTGTGGCTTTCGCCCAGTTTTACCTAGAACCTTAGAAAATCTCGCCCTCACCCTGTTTTTCTCTATATGTGTGGAGCTTCGCTCTCGCTTCTCGCACCCTCGGTACTGTTACCCTCTATACACATATATCGTGTCGTACCGCAGTTTTCTCAGACACAGAGAGAGAGAAAGAGAGAGAGAGAGAGAGACTTTCGTCGGCGCCGGCTAAAGCTTTTTCAAAACGAGAAAAACCAGTCGCGCACGAAAACTCTCGAGAACGGGAGAGGAGGAGGGGAGGGGGGTTGACATCTCTTCTCTGCGCACTCGAGATTACAGAGTGTTGTATATCCCTCTAGCGTTGAGACGAAAAAGACTGCTACACGTAAGAGCGTATATCTACGTCTAAGTTCGACTCGTGTAAAAATGCCACGACGTGAGAAAGACAGGAATGCGGGTATAATAACGATAGTGTGAGGAATGCCGACCGAATCTTACTTCAAGATTTTTTCTTTTTTTTTTATACGCCACGAATTTTTTCACAATTAATTAATCGGTCAAAATCGAGAACGATGGAAATTCATCCGAGACTCGGTGGAACGCAAAGGTGGGTCGAAAATTCTTGTTCGACCGGACCAACCTCGTAAAGTCCTTATCGAATGAAAAAAATTCACCGCGAAAAGAGAAAATAATATCTTTATTTCGTGTTTTGAACGAAGTTAACCATTAAAAGTTGAAAAAATAAAATAAAAATGAAAATAGACACGAAAATCTTTCAACGTTATTTCCACTTGTGTCCCCGAACCCGCGCTTCTTCATCGCTCTCGTATATTTTATGTTCCATACACTCGAAACCTCGTGATATATACGGGAACGAGTGTTCCATAGGACGATGGGAAGCTGTCTCGTTCACGAGTAGATATAACTACGCGGCACTCAATCTCTCGCGGCGGGAGTAGCATCGGAGAGAACGAGAAAAGCCGCGCTTTCGCGGCTTCGTACATACGTATACACACACACACACACACACACACACACACACACACACACACACGCGCGCAGGCGCACACACACACACACACACACACACACACACACACACACACACACACACACACACACACACACACACACACACACACACACACACACACACACACACACACACACATATAGATGTATGCACTCAACGGCGAAAGCAAGAGCGAGGAGACGAAGTGCACGGTAGAAAGAACGAGATGGTAAAACGAAAGCGATAACGTAAAAGAACGAGAGAAAGGAGTGAGAAAACGAAAGAGTGAGTTAAAGAGAGCAAGAGAGAACGCGAGCGAAGCCGAAAAGCCTTTCGCGGTTTTTCATCGGGAGACGCGAGCATCGTGGCTCTCCGAGCTTTTCCAGTATAACCGCATGAATCGCGAGAATTCCGGCGTGCACTTAAGAAACTTTTCGTGAGATGAAATATCGTCGCGCCGGCTTAGCTGCGTTCGACTTTCGAATTCGGCTCTCTATACGTTACGTATATGGATTAACGATCCGAAACTTGGAAACTCGAGATGAGAGAGTCTCGATACGTCAAGCGATATTTCATATCCAGGGGGTGGAGGGTGGGGGCTCGCGGACTCGACGAATAAACAACCCTGAAAATATTGCGCTCGAAGCGTCCCTCGTCACCTTTCTTTTTTCGTGTCAATATATGTCGTACGTATGAATATATAAATTTGTGTCGGAGATCGATCGAAAGATATACTTGAAGAAAAGAAATGTATCGATCGTTCGGACGATCGATGATCGATAATCGAAGCGTATATATCGCTCCCGAGAGATGCGGGAGATAACGTCGTCGACTTTTTAATTGAGCTGACGCGTTTTTGTCGTCTCGTCAAAATTACACCCCCCCCCCCCCCCCCCTCCTTCACGCCACCTACGCGAAAACACGTTTCGTTTGCACTTACCCGACGCGTTGCTATGTGTTTTCGAACACTCATTCACCCCCGTTCGCGCTTTTACCCCGGGGAAATTGGATCAACCGAGAAGTAACAGCACACGAACATAGAGAGAAAGAAAGGGTGGGAGGGAGAACGGGGTGAGAGAGAGAGGGAGAGAAACACACTCGGCGTTACTGCTTTTAGGGGAGAGAAGCATTAACACCGTTTCGGCGAATCGTTAGAGAGGAAAAACAAGCCACCGGAATAGCTGTTATCGCGTACTCTGGTACACCCTGGCATTGATACGGTATATCGTACGTGTATACGTACACGTATATTTTTTTCTATTCGCGAAAACGAACCGTCGCAATCAACGCCACGGATGACGTTTTTTTTTTTTTTTTTTTTTTTTTTTAACGGCGCGCAAACATCGTCTCGCCAATTATAACGCCGGTCTCGTTTAATTATGTATATACCTCGTTGAATCGTTTATTGCACGGTGAAAAATAACGAGGAGAATCGTGACGCGAAAAACGACGTTCGCGAACGAAAAAAAGCTTCCGATTTTTACGACGCGAGTTTAAACGAACGAACGAACCGGGAAAAAGAATAAAGGTTCGTACGAAAGGAATTACAAAATTGTAACATAACGAGAGAACAAAATGGTGCGAGGACTAATTTCTGCTTTTTTGTTTGTTTCTAAATCGATAATCGATCGATTGTCTCGTGATAAATAATGAGGAATTTAATCGTTGAAACTCCGTACGAAGTTGTCGACGGTTGATATTAAAATTTATGATTATAGGTGGGACGTTCGATGATCGACTCGATCCTCGTGTCGTGTCGTCTGGTCGATAACGCGGTGCGATCGATCATCGATCGACGATCGACGCGGTCCTCCCGTAGGCGCTTATATATATACGTGAATGCCACTTGCACGCGACTTTACCTATGCTAAAGAGAGAGAGAGAGAGAGAGAGAGAGAGAGAGAGGCAATGTGTGATAGCGAGAGTGAGATGCCTCGACGGAAATTAGTCAGTGATTGGAAGCTCGTCGTCGGGATATTACAAATAGCTTCCGGCGAAATGACGTCTATATCGATGACGTTGATGGAGTCACGGTAGTCAAATGCAGACGTTCGTTTCCTCGACGAACGACAATTCAATTATTTTGACATTATAACGATAGTTTCATAACAAAACGATTGCTTCCAATTATTAAAAAAAAAAAAAGTTTTTTTTTCTTCGCTTTATTCGAGAGTGCGGATTATTGCGGTTGAGCCAAGAATTATCGGATATGAAATTCTGGCGAACTAACCATTGAAACTCTGACTAAGCGGTACGTCGTATCCGTGGATTCTCCGTGTCTCTGCTACTATTCGAGCGAAATGTTTTAATCCGTGGCCACAGGGCAGAATCCGCCTAGATCCGTTCTCCACAACTCACGATATGCGAAAAGCTCTCTACTGACTCTCGCCCCCCCCCCCTCCTCTCTCTCTCTCTCTCTCTCTCTCTCTCACGCTTCGTACGTGCTATATTATACTCGCTAGTAGTACAATTTGCACGAATACCGGTACAGAGAGAGAGAGAGAGAGAGATAGAGAGAGCGAGAGAGAGAGTGGAAGGGGAGACGAGGAATCCGCGAAATACCATGGCTGGATCTACGTACGTATTACGTGCATAATTACCCATATAGATATATTCACGCTTCATGGAAGTCGATGTTGCGCAAATCGGTTTATAATTCCGTCGATTTCCAAGTACCTACCGCTGTGCCAGTCTCGTAATATCTTTGAAATTAAATCGTTAATAATATTATTCATTAATTATTTATAAACGTTGATAAATTCAAAATTATATAATAATCATGCTATAACGATATTTCAATCACAAACAACAAATATCTAAATATTACGTAATGTTTATTTCTCAAAGATAAAAAAAAAAGAGTAACCTAACCCTTATCAATTTTTCACCTTCTCGGCACAAGTCTCGTTGCGTCAGAGTTGCTCAGTTCCTCGTTGTACTCCTTGAATTTTTACCCGCGTAAGCATACGACGAAGTAGAATCGTCCACGTTAGAAAATATTCAGAAAAATATGGACACGGGCGCGAGACGTTGCAAACACAGAACGAAATGCGAAGTCGATACTTATTGAATTTGGTTCAACGATACCGTATCATATTTCCGCTCGAGTATACTACGCCCGTCGTACGTTACGTGTGTGTGTGTATTTCGTTCTTTCATTTTTCGCAGCTAAACCCCCGGTGCATCGGCGTCTCGACTTTTTCCTTATACCATATGACTTTGCGATTTTTTTTCTTTGTTATTTTCGTATTTCTTATCGCCTCTCTCTCTCTCTCTCTCTCTCTCTCTCTCTCGCTTGCTCTCCTTTTTCATCTCTATTTCTCGATCTTCGCCATCATACACACGTACATGAATAAAGACTTTTCTAGACGATGTTTCCTCCGATAAGGACGGAGAAGACGGTTTTCATCCCCTCTAGAATTTCCTTTATCCGCGCGATAGCTTCTCTCTCTTTCTCCCTTTTTAGGTATAACGCTGGCTACGTGTCGAATATGTTCAGCCAGGCGCGGTCTTATCGTACGAAAAAGAGCTGGCGCCGCATGGATATGCTTCACTCTATGTACTACCCCCCCACATTCCTCTCTTTTGGAACAAAATCCCACCCCGTCGAGAAAATCGAGAGAGATGGAAAGAGGGAGGCAGAAAGAGAGAGAGAGAGAGAGGCAGAGAAAGAAGGAAAGAGAGAGAGCCCAAGAGAGAGAGAGAGAGTGAGAGAGGGAGAGAGAGATGAGGTAAAGCTGTAATTCTTGGCGACTTATTATCAGCTACCTAGCGATAAGAGAACCCGGGCGCGAGAGCAGCTTGTCCCCGATGATCGACCTTCGCAACGTCCCGTTTTTCTTTTTTTTTACTTCGACCCTTATTTTCCATTAAGGCTGAGAAAAGAAAAAAATATTCTCAAACTTTTACGATTCTTATATTTATGCATTTATTCGGATAAAAAAAATAATAATAAAAAAAAATCAAGAAATAAAGAAAGTTTTCCGTGACGGTGTATATTATTTAAATAACGTCTCGTACGACGAAGATTGAGAAAATAAAATATGCGACAAAAGTTGCCCTTATCGCCGCGTCTGCTCTTATGACGCCCCGGTTCGTCTTGCGACGAATCCCGCGAGATTTCCACCCTTCGATTCGGACGTTTTTTTCTGCAGCTTGCACGTAACATCGAAAGGAAACTAAAAAAAATCCACGAAAACCCTTTTATCTCGATGCGCGTCGAGAACCTCACGAGAATTTCGTTCTTGCAAAAGCGCTACGGCGGTGGGCGGGGGGGGGGGGGGTGGATGGGGCAAATAAAAGAACAAAGAAACGGCAACATTCTCTTTTGTATTCGGTGTAATGACCGAGATTTCCCAGGAAAATGCAGCTCGGCCTTGTGCAGATACGGGACAAAACGAGGGAGAGAGAGTTTTGCAAAGGCATAAAAGCTTTACGCTAGTCGAGACGTTGGCTCCTCGTGTTTTCCTTTTTTCTTTTTTTTTCTCGAAAAGCTTTGCCGAGGTTCCCGCGGAGGAATACGCGCCGCGACGCTGAAACGACGCGTACATTTCCGCACCGATGCGGAAGCGTAAGCACAAGCTTTTTGCTTACCTTGCGTTCTACGCTGGCGTTCGCGGCTTCGTTTTTTTCGTTGCTTTTTTTTAAATTTTTTAGTCAACGCTGTCATTCGCACGCTAACGAGCCGACTACGTGCGTTCTCTTCTCGCGGACGAGCGTGTCGCGAGAGACGTCGTTGAGATGGTGATACAATTCGGGGACGAAGAGGAGAGGAAGGACGAAAAAAGCTCGAAATAAGCCGGAAGTGTCGACACCGAGAGGAAAGGATACGTGGATATGGCAACGACGAAAAAATAAATAAAAAAGAACGACGCGAGTACGAGAAGTCGTGGGGGGGGGGGGGGGCGAACGAAAGAGGACGAACGAAAAAGAGACCGCGACGTGCTAAAGTGGCGAGAAGTCCGAGTTCTGCGCGTCGGAGTGTCTCGTCGAGAGGTCGACGAGATGTTGCTTTTCTGCACAAACTGGCGAAAGGGCTGTGCGAACCGTACGGCTAGACGGGGTCGTTAAACCATCATCGTGTCGTTGACGGTTGATGACCTCGTTACGGCAAATGACGCTAAGCGGATATTACTCGTGCGGGGTGAACACTTTTTGTCAGCTCCGAGCCGAGAGACAATTTTACATAATTTTTTAACATCAATGTCTATCAAATTTTTGCCTATTATTCGTACTCAATTATATTTCATCGTTATCTCCTTCTCGTTAATCATTTTTTTACATTTTTTAAAGATTTTTTTGTTAAACGGGTGCGACGTTCTTTTTTCTAACTCCAATTCTTCGATTGGTAACGAAATTCGCCACATTCTCGTCTCACTCACGGTCGATTCGTCCGATCGACTTCGACGTTCTCGATCCATAAGCTCCGATCATAGACGAGCCACTCGTGACTACTGCGGAGCAGTACCAAAGTGTCGGGTCTGAAAAAGTCTCGAGAGAAGACGGAGAAAAGCTCGAGCGTGTATTTCAACGTCCTGGTGGAGTCTCGAGTACGCTCCTAGGGTGGTGATGGTTAGGGCGGTGTGGGAGGATGGGGGGGAGGAAGCTTTATCGGCGACGATTCTTTGAAACTGAAAAACGCGAGTACACTTTGGGTTGGAAAAGAGCGACGAGCAATGAGAGGCGGAGGAGCCGGGTCCAGGCAGTTTCAGTCGAGTCAGACAGACAGTCAATCGGTCTGCTCGGAAAGAAGGAGAAAACACGGAGGGAAAGAAGGAAAAACGAGAAACAGGACAGGCAGAGTTTCGTATTCAGATGGGGCATGCATCTAGCTTACAAAGCTCCGCATATCGATTCCCAAGAGACACTGGCACCCGTTGTATACCTTTTTCCATTTCTTTTGTTCTTCTCCTTTTTTTCGTTTCGTTTGATTTCCTCTAATGCACGATGCTTCGCTCGTTGTCGAGTCACAGATGCTTCTTTCGGTGCACAGACTCGTTCCGGCTCATTCGTCCATATCGAGGGCAATCGTGAAGTGAAAAAATGATGAGCCAAGGATAACGAGCGAAGACGTCGAAGAAAAACGATTCTGAAGAATTTTCGCCTGAGAAATATTTAACTTCTCTTTGTTTTATGCGAAAAAGCACCAATTCGTCTCGATTATTCGTAGAAAGTTTAAGTTTTAAGGAGAATTATTCACAGTTATCTCGGGAGCGGTAAGGCGGATGCTTTGCGAAAGGGTCGATGGTCAAGACACGACGACCTGAAGAATTCCACGACCTTCGATCGAACCACACCGTAACACGTACGAAGCAACGCACCGGTAGTTGCAACGATCGATAGTCCGTAGGCTAATCAAACACTGAACTTTGATACTCGAAAGCGAGAGAGAGAGGGAGAGAGAGCGAGAGGTAAAGAGGTAGGACAGCCAACCGCCAATTCGAGGGTTCAACGATCCCTCAAGGAATATTGAATAATTAGGGGAGCGTTGGGATAGTTCGAGCCGGCAACCGCCAGTTGGCAAGTCCTTGAACCAGCTTTAATGAACAAAATCGAGTGCACGAAGGTGCGGTAACATTTAATAACCATTTTCACCCTCTCGGCACGATTTAACGAATTATTCACGATTTTTTCATAATATATTCTCATTTTCTCAGCGATCGGCTGTAGTGACATTACCTCGGGTTCATGGTGATTGGGGGTGAGAAAAAAGGGAAAAAGACGATCGTAAAAGAAAGATTAATAAATGTTCGTAGATTGACTCGTAAAACAATAACTCGTTAAATCAACGACGGGCGTTTCGGACAAATGGACGTACGTGATGGGAACGGAAGCTCGATGTCATCATTTATCCTGGTACAAACACCGCTGTGGGCTTGTTGCTCCGACATATCGGAGGATACGGTTGCGAGGAAGAAACTTTGTTAATCTCCAGATGGTTTCCACCGTTGTATAACATCGGTTTGTGTAACTGTATACGCAAGCGGCGTCAGCTAACAAGAGGAAGCGGAGAATAAGCCGTGATACCATGAGGCACAAGTGTCGGGTGTCTCCTGGGCGAACAGTCGGATGAGAATCCATCCTCTCTTCCTTCCTTCCTCTCTCCCTCAACCGTCGCAGGAGCACTCTAAGCTCCTTGCTGGCACCGTAGTCTCGACTAATTACGCAAAGCCACAGCGTTTGTAACGCGTCTACACGAAGGTACGCGCGTTGTATCGTGCACGTGCAAGAGGAACGCCGACGGATCGCTGGTAGTTGCTAACGCGTCCATTCTCCTGGTGTAGCGCGAAACAAAGGAACCCTTCCATTCCAATGGCTCCGGGCCATGTGGTATGGACCATCGCTATCCTTAGTCCTCGACTCTCTGTTCCTCTATCTCTATTTTGGATTTGTGTGTATCGTGCCAGAGCACCTGATAGCTTCTGGCTACGGCGATGGAAGAAGAGATTGGACAGATACACCTATAGTAATGTTATCTTCAATGGATTCAGTGCTCAATACCACCCCAACTTCCCTCTCTTCCGTATCTCCCTCCATCACTCTATATCTATCAACATGATGCTCGCTCCCCCTTTGAGCATCTATAATATACCCGTCTGACTTCTGTACACGGTCCATGGAGATCCATCCTACCGGTACTAATCCGCTCGTCATGAACCATCCAACGTGTAGAGCTTGTGTGTACACTAGACGACGGATACCAAGGACTAAGAAGATGTCGTACCAGTTTCCGTACGCTACAACTATTCCGGAGAGCATGAGTTTGCCAGATGAGAGAAGGAGATCCTCTTCTACAGGTGTTTCTGCTTGTCTGAGCTTCCTCCCCGCTGTATCGCCTGGGTAAACAGACGGAACCCTCGTCCGTGACACGTTACCTACCCGATTTCCTTTTCAGCGAACGGAAACGAGCTGCTAGGAACTTCGTAATCGCGAACGTGGTAAATTACTCGGGCACTTTCGCAACTAGTTGTTACGAGGGATTGACATGTCAGAAAAAATCTAGATTGAAGATCAGATCGAAGCTATCGAAATGTTTTCTAGCTCGTTATTTTCATTATTGATCCGACTCAAACCATAGTCATTGTTTTCGACTTCTTTTCCATTTACGGAAGGGATGCTCGAGGTGCATCCCTTCTTTCGTTGTTTAAGATGGGTCACGGAAATAGTTCGGAAAATTCTTTTATATTTTCTTCAATGTTTCCGAGGTCATCTTATAAGCTACTCAACCTGGATCAAGTTCGGGCTTTGCTTGCGCAACGTTTTTATCGCACGGGCTGCGAAAATTCACTCATCCGCACACACGGGGGATGTTGGATAATGTATCCCTCGTGTAGATGTTGGAAACTCTCGCTACGAAACGACCTCTTTTTTGTGTCCGCCTGGCGCAACCAACGCTGCCCGGAAGTAGGACCACCTGTTAAAACAAAAGCTTCGAGGGAAGAAGCTTTTGCCCCGGAAGATCCTGGGACAGAGCGATTTCTCGTGCAGATGCGACGAGAGAAAAAGAGGAGTCAAGGGAGCGTGATAAAGACACGATGGTTCAAGGAACTAGATAGGGAGAGAAGGACGAGAGAGAACGAAACGAGGTTGCTTGACTACGGGGCTGGGTGTCCCCCGAATGCGCATTCGTCAAGAACCACTATTTTTCCGTCCCTCATGGTGTTCATCCCTTAATACCACATGGCTCCCAGCTGGAAAAAAAGAGCTCGTACTTTTTTCTCAGTGAGTCGACTCGATCGAGTCAAATCACCAAATACGTAAAAGCGCTCGCGAGTTCATTACTTCCCCGAGTTCCCCAACGCTAACCGCAGGACTTTGAAGTTTACTGACAGTTTGAGTGTCAATGAGGGTTGAAAAATATTAACTGTTTCCACAAAGTACAAAACTACCGGTCCGTGAAAATGTTTCGATTTAACTCAATTTCTCAAGACGCTCCCGCAAAATTTGCCAGCAGAGCGATTACTGTCTTTACTAGCAGGCAACCCTTACCGATCTCTCGGCAAACTTCGTCGTCGCAAGAAGCTAATCCATCTTCCGGGTCAATGGACCGAAAGTCGCGTTAATAACAAGACTCCCTCTCTCTCTTCCTCTCTACCTCTCAACAACGTTGCTTCTCATTTTCCCAAGCTCGAGTTTTATCCATACGTACGCCAGGGCACACTTCTCTCATCATCCCTGCATTACAACCCTCGTACGTTACACCCTTGCATCATACACAGCGACCCCCTCCCAGCATCCGGGAACGTGCTACCCTTATTATATTATATACCCCGGCACGTGCTTACGACGTATTTTGAGCGTATTGCACGCTTGGGACGTGAAAGAGAGAAAAAAAATAATAATGCCTCTTGAAACTCGGGATTACATACTTTGCGTCGCTCGTTGAGCATCGAGCCGAGTCGTGTAACCCACATGGCCGCCTCGCTCATTTGACTAATGGATCCTTTCTTTTCCATCTTCGAGCGCGCATGAATATTTGACACCTCGGATATTCCAATTTTTCAATAATGTTGTACGTATACGTACGCACGTGTGAAAGCAACGATTCGTGCCCAAGATACGTATTTTTCATACGTTCTTGCGACGATTCATCAAAGCTTTGTATAGATTTTTCTCTCACGCTCGTGCATTATACAGAGACGTTTCTGTACAACAGAACGGATATGTATACTTGCCGGAGGGCCGTCCACTCGATAGACCTAGATATATATATAAATATGTATATCGGTATAACTGGAATAAATAAATAAATATATATATATATACATATATCCATGAATATAGGACGAAGAGGAGTACGGTGGGAATAGAGGTCTCTCGCATTGCTCTTCAGTCGATTATCCTCGACGGAATGGGCACAGGTGGAATTTCTCTCGATCGTTGGACCGTAATCTCTCGGTGAGCTTGCGGAAAACGTTTTTCAACGATGTATATATACATAGAGGACAAACGTTTGTCGCATACCCCGCGTATACGAACCTCACCGTCACATCCGATATATTATACGTTTTCCACGTATTTTTATTTATCTTTTCTTTATTTCTTTATTGCGTTTTTTCACGTACCATCGTATCTCCTCATTACGAGAATATCAAAAATATAATTTCGTAATATTCTCGCGTTTCGCGGGATCGAGCGTGCGATCGTGCGACCGAAATATACGGATACGTTTATTATTTCATACCGACGCGAATAAACGTGATTACGGGCCACCGCGAATATTTATGTTGCCGTGACGATAAACAACGACAAAATCGTTCGATTAAATTTCTTTCGTAGCATGCGGACTCCGGGAATGTGGGTCAGCTTGAATTTTTCACACATGTCGTTGTGTTATATGGAAGCGTAGATATATCTACGTTTATATCGTCTCGTTTCGAGTTCGAAGATTTGTTGGCGAGAGAGGGCGGCGGGGGGGAAGGTAATGTGAAAATTTCTTAGATCGGGTGATATTCCGAAAGCCCCGGGCTCGATTATCCCAAAATCCGATAACCCTGCTTGTCGAGAACGATGGTATTGCGAAATCCCTGAGAATTCTATCTCTCCCATTGTGTATATACGTATATATATATATATAGGAATAAAACGATCGTGTCTATCGTATTCACGATTAGGAAAGTCGAACCACACGTAAGTAGCAGGGGGAATAGAACGAATGTGGTCACATCCTGATCGCCTTCTACGAATGAATTTTCGCACACAATGGAAAAAAAGCTTCGATGGACGACGTTGGTTGGCCTGGAAATTATCGACTCGTACACTTGGAGTTAATGAAACTTGTTTTATATGCAAAAATATTCAGATTGGCATTTTCGAGCCAATTAATTTAGAATAATGATGATAATAATAATTACTATTATAATTATAATAATGATAATAAATAATAATAAATAATCGTGATTTATACAACAATCAACGTTATTCGTGTAGTAAATTCTTCTTTTTTTTTCGTTTTGTACATCGCTCGAGACTTCGAAAATTTCCAATAACGCGTAGATAAATCGAGAAATACGCCAGAAAGTGCAAATATTGAGGCAACTGCGTTACATGCGCGCGACGTCGAGGCGCCTCGCGGCTTATTCGCTTCGTCAAACGCGATTTTTCGTTCGCTTTGATATCTTCTCGCGAGTCGCGAAGACAGCGCGAGGGTTTCTCAGGCCGACCGGACCCGGTCCTGTTGGTCGGCGCCGAGATAAGATCGCGCCGTATAACATCGACGGGCGGAAAAAAATATAATGAGAATAAAAAGTAAAACAAATCTTCTCACACGTTGCACCTACACCGAGACGGTAAATCGCGACGGACCGGCCGACGAACGGAGCGAGAGAAGTTATTTTTACGTGAGAAAATACGCGAATGTCTCTCGCTTCGTACGAAGCCGAAGAAACTGGTTTCTCGCGGGGTTCTCTCTCTCTCTCTCTCTTTCTCTCTTGGGAGAGAAGATCTCTCGTTGTCGACGACGACAGGGGAAAAGATTCACCATCAGCTGATCAAGGCCGATACGTTCGAGAGAGGCGCTCGATTCGTATTCAGTCTCGACCGAGAAAGAGAGCGAGAGACGCCGTTTCAGTCGGTCGAGGATGAGGAAGATTTCCATTGCAGAAAACAAAAAACAAAATTCATCTCGCGAAACGAAGCCAATTGTCGGAATAATCGATGAGAAACGAAAAAAACAAGTAAATATCCAGCGAACGAATGACAAAAACGTAATTTCTCGTAATTGTTAAGAATAATAGATTCGTTTTTTGCGGATATTATTTTTATTTTTTTATTCATTTATTATTCGAACTTCGTGGAAAGCAGCCCAGGGAGTTGTTTTCCACGTAATGAACGAAAGGGGGAGGATGCTGAAACATCACTTTTTTCTTCTTTCTCTTTCTCTTTCTCTTTCGTTCCCGATACGTCATCGACCGTTTCACTCGCACCGTTACGACGCTGCCGCTCCCTGTAATTATCTTTTGTTCGTATTTTCGTATTACCCCCGCACCCTACGGCAAAAGTAGAACGAACGTTTTTCTTATCTCGTATTTTTGTTGCTGCTGCTGTTGTTGTTGTTGTTGTTGTAACATTATTATTTTTAGACTCGCGGCATTGAGAGCGTACCGCGATTTTACGACGGAAATTGCGATAAATTGCGGCTCATACGTCTCACGTAGTGCAATAAGCGCTGTGCAACGAGTCTTTTCCATCGCGGTGTGGCTCACAATGGCACGGCAAGGATGTTACTGGATACGAGGAAAATAACATAAATTCCTCTAGCGTGCGAGAGCCTTCGTCCTCCTTTTTTTCTCTTCGGTTAATAAAAAAAATGTATTTTTTATTTACAATTCTCAAGTAGTCCGGCGCTTCGAACATTTTGCTGAGAGAACACGCGACGACTCCTCTTACTGAATATATTTGTACTTTTCACCGAAGCGTCACGGACGATCGATTTTCACCTCGAGAGTATCTTTTTTCCTCTCTCTCTCTCTCTCTCTTTCATTTCTTTTTTTTATATACACCCTATATATACATACATATATATATATATATATATAGCTATCGACGACGATTTCTACGTTTCAGTTTTATTTCCGATTTCCTGTCGGATCGTTCGTTTCCTCCCAAGCTCTGACATTCGAATCGTAATCTATCCTCGAGCGATGCGGATTTCCGTGACGACGACGACGATTGAGATCGTGCCGACCGTCCCTCAACCGTTTCTCCTGAAAAAGGAAAAATTTCGTCTTACTCGACGAATAAAAATCGGTTCTCTCCAATAAGCGTAGACAAAGGCACCACGCTTTATCCTTATAAATATTTTTCTCTCCCACTCTCACTCTCTTTCTCTCTAAATACGTCGTCGAAAATATTATGAATTTTACGGATTACACGTAATACGCGAGGAATAAACCGTTGACGTTCCAGGATAAAAGATATCGCTTTTGAACTCAAATATTTTTCTTGAATTTATCTCTCGAGTCATAAAGAATTTATACAAAAGAATAAAAAATATATATTATATATTGTTGAAAGTATTCTTCAATGGTGACGATTCAGCGGAAGTTTTACCGCTTTTTTTATTTTCATATATATATAAACACACATTGTTTTTATTCACGACAAAAGCGAATTTCAAATGACGCAGATGCGGAAGCGAGCGACTTTCGTTTATTTCTTTTTTTTTTCTTGTTTCCTCTCTTCATCTTTCGCGAACATAAAGTCGAAGAAGGGAAAAGAAGGAACGAGACGAAACGAAGAAGACGAACCACGGAGACTTTTCTCCTTATAAAGCTAATACTCCGGCGAGCAACCACTAATTACTTCGGCGGGAGATGAAAGTTGAGTGCGAGCTCGCGAGAGAAAGGGGGACGTAGACGGAGTTATAACCGTAGACGAATTTGAGAGAAAAGAACGAGAGGTAGAAGCGCCGAGAGGGTTTCATGGACGCCCGAGGGTAATTGACTCGACGATAGAGAGAGAGAGAGAGAGAGAGAGAGAGAGGAAAAGCCTCTCCCCGGAAAATATATATATATCTTCGCCTTGAATGTTCGCGTTGTCTTACCTTTTTACGAGACTGCACTTTTACGGCGCTTGCTTTTCTCGTAAAGATACGACAGTGGATTTTAAGAATGAGCTAAAAAAAAGGAATTTGAGCCGTTTATATCCGGGCCTCGAGCTTCGCGAATTAGGCTTCGTAGGTACGCGTCCATCTCGTTAACAATATTACTAAATAATTGATCGTCCGAATTTACGAGATATTTCTGGTTGAAATAAATCTTGAATATTTTGTAAGTCGTGAATTTATATTTTTGATAAAAAAGAAACGAATACTCGTTCGTTTTAAAGGTGATGCGGAAAATTCCGATAACGCTTCGTCTTCACGATCAAGAGTCGACGGTTCTTGGCAGATTTTATCGAGATATTTTTTTTCAATCGAAAAAAAACGACTTTTTTTTTATAGATGTTATTTTGTAATTTTCCGCTTTTTTTTTTTAATTTGCAAGATTTTTTTACGCGTTTATTTATTTATTACTTTTTATCAGCGAATGTCACCATCTCACGAAATTAAATTCTCCGCACATTCCACTCGCGAGTTACCGGTTTTGTTTTTTGCTCTTCCCTTAGTCGGACGTGTCACGGGCAGCGAGCTCGTGTATTTTGATTTATCGGCGATGCTGAGAGCGATCCGCGGACTTTGCCGGCCAGCAAGAAACACTAGGTCTATTAGCCCGGTCAGTTTTTCCTGTTTGAAAAAAAAAAAAAAAAAAAAAAAAGAACGGTAAAAAACTCCTCGACTGCTAGTACCGTCACATGGACGATATATTATTTATACAAATATAGGTATACGTCTCCGGTGAAATTTTTCCCGCCCCGTTACGACGCTTTTTCGCTTTTTGCTCTTTCACTCGTGCTCGACAATGCCCGATGTGAATCAAGGAAGATTCGAGCGGAAGCACGATTTTCCGTAAATCGGGTCGGAAAATTTATCGAACGTCGAGTTTCAGGATTAATTCACGTTAATTTAGATTTGCGTCGACATAAATATAATTTTTATTTTTGTAAATAAATATGAAAATAATCAATAAATCTTGATTTTAATTGAATTTTCATCTTTTTTTTTATTTTTATGACTTTTATATCATTTTTCGATCCAATCGTCGTTCGTGACGATGGCAAAGATTCGAAAAAATTCGTCGGACAAATAAGATGTTCGATTGAATCGTTGGAAAGATGATATTTTCACTTTCCTCTCCTCAAAATCGCATTAAATTCGGGACTCTCGATTCGCTTATTCTCTGTTTTCACTGGAAAAAAACGTCATCGAGTCGGGGAAAGAGTGAAGAACGGACCTTTCGGTCTTTCAAGTTTTTGCCACTATCGAGGGGTGAGGTGATAGCGTATATGGAAGAGCGAGACGTGGGTCCACGTACACATTTCTTCCGTGGAACGTTTCCAGATGAGAGAACTCTCGCTCGCTCGTCGTCGTCGACGGTCCTTATACTTCCCGGGCCCGAGGAGAACTCCGGGAAAACAGTTTTCCATCTCGACCTAAAGTTCTAATATTAGTTCGCGGTTGCAGCCCCTTCCCCTTCCATTCTTCTCCCTCTCATCACTGTTCAAAATCTTTTTCAACAGTTACGCCACCGGCATTTTCCCGGAAAATATTCATATGTTTTTTGTATTTTATACCGCAACATCCCCGTTTCTGGAAAAACAAATCCCTTCGCCCTTGTTGTTGTTATTATTATTATCATTCTGTACCGTTGCAAGTTGATTAAAAAAATCGTTGACAACGTTTTTTCGAGTAATTCGCAGAATAATCCCACTTTGACAAGCAAAATCGAGAGGTTCGTGTCGATCCGAGCCGCTTCGTTTCGTATCGATGGGGAAAAATATCGTCAAAGGGCTGTCGTTTGTACAACGATACGTATCGTTGTACAAAATAGAAAAAAAACGGAAGATCGTTGCACACGATTGTCAAACGCGTTGAAATGTAATTTATCGACGCGTCCAAAGTGTTCTACGACAATTTTTTTGTTTTTGTTATTTATTTTTGTTTTGCCCTCTTCCCTTTAATATTTTTCGTTTGCCCTCACAGGCAACCTCGCAACGTTGGGCCGAAAAAGTTGAGAGCGAAAAATAAAATTCTGGCGCAGAGACACTCGAGAGTGTGGCAAAAACAGTTTTCCATTCCACTCTCCCCGTTTGCGAATTCTTCCTCACGGCCTCGTGGCCGTATATACGCGGAAACTTCAATATTTATTCGGTGAACATTTCTAGCCGGGAACACAACCTCGAGTGCTCCGTCAATGCGATCGTGGCTCATCTATTCATATCTATACGTACGTCGGTTCTACCCACGAGCGTATCTTGCAATTTCACTTTTTTTGTCCCTCGTCTCCAACCCCGCACTCTTCTTTTTCATCCCTCTTGTTCTTTTTTTTCACCGCAGCCTTTACCTCGCGTTTTTTTCTTGTTTCATACGCTCGGCACAGCAATTTCAAATTTAATTTTTTTTCCCCGACCGAAAGTTCAAGCGTTTTTCCAGTGGCTTTGCGAGGCGAGCGGTTTTTTCGGAACTCCAACATTCGCGCGGACGTATAACAGGATCTTCGTACTTTTTTTTCTCATACGTCGCACATATTTCGGTCCGTTAATTTCGCGTCGACGATACGAGACGCGATTTGGTTACGCGCTGCGAATAGAAATTGCGTTTGTTCCCGAATTATACCAAAAAACAAATCATCGCCGACGAAAAGTTGGTGCGACGGCGATTTGTTTCGTCGACCGATCGATTATCGACGACGATTAAGTAGTAAGGTCCTTCGCGAGACTTGCGTGAAAGCTTCGTTCGATCATTTTAATTTTTTTGATTCACAACGTATATAAATCGATCCTGGTGTACTTTGGTAATACTTACAGTTTTTCTGACAAAATACAACGTCGTGACGAGGGGTGAGGGTGGGAAGGGGAGTCAAGGCTTTTCTCGAAAGCATTTTTTTCTCTTCTCTTCCCTCGACCAGAAGCTTATCCCTCGTCGGGCACGTTGACTGACATTTTCCCGTGTCACTTCCGCCGGGAGGTCCGCACTCTCGCGAGACTGTGAGATCGGATAAGAAAAAACATTCGTGTGAAAACTGTGAGATTCGTTCCTCCTCCTTCCACCCCTCACTTTCATTTCCCACCACCCCTTCAGCGTCTCTTCTTAATGTATTCCATTGGACAGGACGAGAAGGTACGAGGTAGCTCGCGACCGTTTTTTTGCGACGAATAACAGAGGGAAGAGAAACCGGGAGGATGACCCGAACGAGATAATGACTTTAGAGGGTTGAAGCGTAGTGGCGTCCGTTCTGTGTCATCCCTCCCCCCCCCCCCCTTCCCTCATCCCCTCGCTGCCCTCCTGTCGCTCTTTCTATGGTCCAGCACGCGTTTATTACAACGTCCCGTATCGTTTTATATATAACGCAACGAGAACCGGCTACTCTCCCGCAGCTAACTTTCTAAATTATAGCCGGCAATTCGTTACGTCGATTTGTCGGGTACGTACAGGGGGGTTGTTGCTTTAGCGTTGTTTCGGAAGCCAGGGGCGAAATCGTTCGCGGACGCGGTTACGCTCGGATTAATCGGCCACCGCACTCTTCCTCTCTCTCCCTCTCTCTTTCTCACACACATTTTCTCTCTGGTATGCATTTACTATATGTGTTCCCCTGCAAATATATGAACCTCTGGATAAAGCTTAATTACCAGAAATCGCACTCTGGCCACTGAAACCCGCAAAACTGCGTTCGTGACTCGGAGTTCCCATCGAGTTTACCCCGAGGTTACGGTCGTTTGTGAGATTATCATGAAATTTTTTCGTGGGTGAAATCATAGGCACCCTCGAGGCATCTTCGATACAAAGCGTCGATAAGATTTGTTAAGGAAGATAAGAAAAAATAAGTAATGAAAATTTGTACATTTATCTTATGCAATTTGTATTCTTTTTTACGGTTTCAGGCATGCAACTGTCTCGGTATCAGCAAGGAGTGCGACTATTTCGGGCTGAAGTATCAGAACGCGAAGGGGGAGGAATTGTGGCTGAATTTGCGAAATCCAATCGAGCGACAGACAGGAGGGGGTGTCGCGCCCCTAAGATTCGCGCTGAGGGTCAAGTTTTGGGTGCCACCTCACCTGTTGCTGCAAGAGGCCACGAGGTAAAATCAGAGATTCTTCTGTTCGTTCAAGGGTCGGACCTAACTCAATGTTCCTTTTCCCCTCTTTTCTTGTACACTTCTATCTTTCCCTTCGAACGATTCCTCGATAAGCAAATGAATTTTGCACGAACGCATACAAATTTCATCCTGAATATACAAAAACATTTCATCAACGTGGTATACCGGTTGGAGGATTATTCCGCCGTGAATAATAAGCCACAATTGCTGGGTTTCGGGTTGATTTGATGAAATACGTTGGCTCCTGGTACAAAGGAGGATTGTACATGGAAAATACAATATATACTTGCGAACGATATATATGTATATGTTACTTCTCGTCAAAACCCGCAGAAACGTTCTCTCGCCCTCGAGCAATTCACTTAATCAGCAAGACGTTGCATAATTTCCGACTGGCTGAGTCTTTGTTCCACCCTTGTATCGTGGTACGCGTATACCTATATATATATAAGTATATAAGGTAGATGTATATAAAATTTCACCACAGATCCTCCCGTACCTACAACCTACGGGGTACGTCTACAGAAGCGTTATAACACGTGTTCCGCGACGATGAATCCGTTCGTCGTTACCAGAGTTACCACTCGAGAATTCTTGCTCGTCGAGACCCTCGAACACCTCGGCCCGAAACTCGTGAAAATTATAACGAACCCTTCATTCCATCGTGCTCTAGTTCTGACGTATATAACGACGTATATAATATATGTTACATAATAATCATACTCTTCGGTTTATACGAAAGGTATCCGTTAAAAGTTTCGTATTCGTTATCTCGGAAGATTCTCTCTCTCTCTCTCTCTCTCACGTGTATTCGATTAATTCTCTCCAGAACCCTTAAAATTTGTCAGAGATTCATCGTGGTAATATTTCATTTCGTTCGAATATTTCGTTCCGCCACGTAATGAGTAAAATTCGATAAAGTCTTGCGTTGGCGAAAAACGGGAAAAAAATGTCGATGTTGGAAAAAGGAAACGATTCGAAATGTTCGTACATACGGTACGTGTGGGAAAATTTTTCGGTGTCGATAAATCAGATCTTATTACAATGGTCCCTCGTCATTGCGAAGTTTTCCCCAGGTGAACTACGGTCTCGCCCGGTGTCTAGCGAATAAGCTCCCAACTGATATTGGATTCCGCGAGAATATTTCGCCATTGTGAGCGAAAAGCACGTTCTTCCATCCTTTCTATATCCGCTCGAGGCAAGTCGAGCGGCAAGATTTTCTGAAAAGGGGTCGTGAAAATTGCCGGGGTCCGAGAGATCTTACCGTTGCACAGGGTGGAGGAATGTTTGATGACATCTGGCGATGAGATGGCGTAAATGGCGCCACGTTCGCCATCTTGCGGCGACGAGATATCTCTTGGGGTATTTAGGTGTATCGGGTGAATGAAGATGTGAACGAGGGGCGGGGGGTGCGAGAACGTTAATCGAGCACTTAAATATTACGAGAAGCTGATGGTTGTCTCCCATGGTCGATGAGACTCGACCCGAAGCTCACAACAGTAGAGCATTCGCCCGTTATGTTTTGGTAATTTCATTATAGCGCCATCCATCGGCCATTACGCGAAACTACAACAGTCGGTGCTGCCAACGGTAGCTTTCGGCACTAATAGAGTCGAGGTAATGGAAAATATGGCCGCAATCACACCATTCCGCATCGTTGTTATTTCATCAAAACTAGCCGACTACCTCCTCGCCCCTACATTATGTTTCACCATCGTTCTCTCCTCGGTTCGACCGGCTATGGGCTCGTTTTTGGCACAGACACGGGCAAACTTTGCCGAACGCGTATAATCTCAAATTTGCTCTCGTACATATGCCCCGGGCTGTTCTCTATATATTTGCCAAGAGACGTTAGGAGGAAATTGCCAGAGTCTCGGAGACACGAGGAGGTACGGAGGCTGCTGCATAAATACCGGGGAATCCCCCTAGCGCGATGAAGACCCACAGGGAGAGAGAGAAAGAGAGAGGCTCGCTCTGTGGGTTGGTGAGATCTCTCGTGGACGTGAGAGAGAGTGAGAGTTCATTAGCGGCGAAGAGGAGTCTGGCATAACTCAAGACTCAAGAGTTGGCCGTTTGCGAATAATCCTTCACGTCTCGAATGTGCCGCGGGTTTAAGAACCCAAGTGCGCGAAGGGTAGTAGGGCGGTGGGAGGGGGTTGGCGGAGCGGGGGTTGTACGAGACGTTATATAGCGTTAGGGAATACGTGCTCAGGAATTTAGCGCGGTGTGGCGCATATATATAGAATATGACCGTACGAAAGACGACGAAGGCGAGTTACCTCATGGTCTGAAGGAAAATGGAGGAAGACACGAGGGAACGTAACTTTAAGGGATTGTAGACGTTGAGCGTATTTGGTAATTTCCTTCATGCTGGTCCTAGACCTTCTCTCTTTCTCTGTCTCTCTCTCTCTCTCGTTGGCTCATACCCACCCCTACGCACGCTTTTCATCGCACGAGACTATAACACTCCCGCGAATGTGCTAAGAGACCTTCGAAACTCGAGACCCAGTATAGACAACTTTGCAAGAAAGCCGAAACACTCGAAAAAGGACATAAGTAATTCATCGTGACCGAAAGCCAGATCTCTAGGCACCTTGGGGTAGGTTTAGCTGTACGGGAGCTTGGTGAAGAATCTTTTGTACTCGCGTATCGGTGGAATTCTGACGAACGAGGAAGTTTGATCGTAGTGCAAATTTGAAACTTTTTATCGAAAAATTATTCTTTTTTTTTATTATTATACTCGATAAATTATCTTTTAATCAACGGAGCATTAATATTTCTACCTAGATTTATCGAAGAATATAAAATATTTCTTGTAAAAAATATGTGTTAATTAATTTTGCGGTCTTTTTTAATTCGAATTATTTTCTACCTCGATGCTCGATTATTTCATACACGTAAATACCTACGTAGATAAATCTCGAGTCATATCCGCACAGTGTGATGCGCGAGTGGCTGAAAGCCACGCGGTTCTCTCGTACACGCGTTTCGCGAGAAAATTATTAGTTTCTCGGTGCATCGGGAGTAAACGCTAGCACGTCGGAAGCTAAAGCTCCCGGGGTGTGTTGCATGGGAATAAAGCACATTCTCTTGTTTTCAAACGCCCGCCGCGAAGAATACTCTCGAACCTCAACGGTGATAATGATAAGAAGAATGTTTAATAATCCTTATGATAACGCGCAAGTTTTTATAATCTTTTGTCAACAAGTCCGCAAAAATCGATCGGAAAATTGGAAAAAATTATCGACCGTTATAAAACGATCAATTTTATTATAAACAATTTCATTTTTTTTCCATAATGTCCGTTTTTTCCCTAAATGTCCGTTTTTTCCTAAATGTCCGGTTTTTCCTAAACCGACGTGAGAAAGTCGCACGTGTACGATTAAAGGACGATCGATAGATTGGACGATAGTTCTATATATAAATTCTTACACAAGCGAGAATCTTTTATACGGAGCATAAGGCGAAGAAGAGACCTCGTGGTTCGAGCTAAAAGATCCGCGAGGAGGATTATCCCCTCGAGGAAGCTTCCTCGATGGCCTAATTGGTCCAAACGTTGACACCCTTCTGTTCCTTCTCTCAGCTGCAGGATCATCCGAGCATTTTATTTCATATACTTCGGCACGGTGACTCCCGTTTCTCCTACGGTCTTCTCGACTTTCGCTACTTCGTCAGCGGGATGAGGATCGGATAAAAAAATAAGAAAAAAAAATTGTGTAGAGTCAGCGATGGCTCTTTCGCGTCAGGGATGAAAAAGGACGAAGAGAAAACTTTCCGGTGTTTCTTCCTATTTCCATCTATATAAACGACTATATTTTCGTATATACGTATGTATACATATAACACGGAACAGCATGACACCCCCGAGACCTTTAGATCATTCTCGCAGACGAACGTTTCACTATTTTAACTTCCTCTTTAACGCTCCGGGGGATCTTCTCTTGCTCATTATCGCAGTATCTCGTTCGTTAAATGTTTCCCTACTTCGCGTCTTTCGTGTCGCAACTATATACGTATGCATATAGAATTAAGGGTCGTTCGTTCCATAAGTGTTGAATAAAGTTACGACCAAGTGACAGTTGTTTCAGCGTTCGCGAGAGTTTTCAAAGTGCTCTGGAAAAAAAAGTGAGAAAAAGGTGAAAACGAATGAATAAATTGGTTGATCGACGATGAAACGAATTGATAAAGTATTAGGTATATAGATACGAGCATTATGCTCTCATTGGGCGTAAAAATATTGAATTATCGCGGGGTTCGTCATCGAAATAATGTTCGCGAACTTTTTATCCCTCTTTCTCTTTTCCTTTGTTTCAACCTTCCCCTCGTTCGAGAATGTAATGAAAATTAGCTGGAGATTTCGATCGAATTCTACGATCAACGTATTTACAAAAATGGGGCATTCTCGCGAATTTTCAAATTCTTCGAGTCGCGCGAATTCGCTGTTCGACGTTTGTGGAACGCCCCGAGCTATTTTCGTTCCATTCGACGAGTCGTTGCGTGGATTTTGTTTTGCAAAAGTACCACGACAGCGTGTGTACGAATGAAAATGAAAGAGAGAGAGAGAGAGAGAGAGAGGGAGAGAGAGAGAGAGGAAATGTTACGAGGAAGGAAAATTTTCGTAATTAAAAGATTCAAGATGAGACCAACTTCCGGACTCACGGGCGATACGGGGGTCGGAGGTTGAAAATAGAAAGACGAGTTTGAATTTTCGAGAGGGACGTGTGCCTTGGTACCCTTTATCGAACCTCGACGCGCTGAGGACCCATCGGTGGAAACCGCAACCGCGGTTTCCTCTCTTACCCATCTCGAGTTTCGAGACTTTGCCACTATCAAACCCTCGTGCCACATTCCTTCCAACCCCTCTGCTCCCTCCCTCGTTCTATCCTTCTCTCTCTCACCGTGTCCCGGAGAATTCACGGGGGTTTGCCTCTGGTACGAGCCGCCACCTCATCAACCCCGGTGATCCGAATCATCGAGTTTGAGTTTGCCAACAGTCCTCCGCTACCAACTTTCCAACCCTCCGGAAACAGCCTTTGAATAAGCGGATGATGCCGCAGCTTCGCGTTTTACTAATTAAAATCGATCGTCGTCCGAATATTTCCCGTACGTCGACAATTTCACCATCTTTAAACGAGAAAATTGGATCGAGAATTAGAAATAATTTAGCAGGAATTTCTTATAAAAAAAAGCATGATAGATCGAGAACAATTTTTTATTTAGAGCGTTCGATCGAACGAATATTCTTTTCTTCATCCCTTAGTCATCGAACTATGAACGATTGTATGCTTGTAAAGTCTTGTCTCGGTTGGTGAGGAAGAGGGCGGGGGGGGGGGGGGGGAGGTGAAAAATATTTGAAAAACTGAAATAAAAGGAAAGAATACGTATGCGTCGGCACGTTCGGTATGTCCGTGAGACGGAATTCCTCCAGGGAACTCGAGTATTCCTCGTCCTGTTTTCCTCTCGTACAAACGTCCGTCCAATTGTCCTCGAGATCCCGAGTTTCCTACACAGCGATTCAAAATCGTCGAAAATTCTCTATTTTCTTTAAAAAAAAAAAAAAAAAAAAAAAAAAAAAAAAAAAAACGTTACAACAAAATGTAATTTTTAAAAATACAATTATTATTAACTTTCATAACAAAAGTAACAACAAATTTTCCGCGAATATTCGTACAACACCTCGCGGTTAATTAACATTAATTTAAATATAAATTTGCGGACCGACGTGGTCCGTCGACTCGTCCCATTTATTCTCGTCGAGGCACCCACCGGGTAACCAATTACTTCGGCTATTTGAAATTCTCCGCTCTACGCTCGTCAGCGTCCGCGAGGTAACTCTCTTCATACAATCACGTCGAAAACGTATACGTACCTATACAGATATCCTTTAATTAGTCTCTCGTATGAAAACCTCATCGAATCCTCAACGACATTAATGAAATGTTCATTGAGAGATTAAATGTGGCACAATCGTAATCCGATGATAATTACGAGAATCGCGAGTACTCGTCTAAAACTCACCCCCACCTGCCACTTCTGCCCATCCCTCTCTGTCAGTCCATCAATCTACGCTCGGGACGAATTAATCAACTCGGATTACCTCCGGTCGTACAATTCCTCGTCTCGTACCATTTTTTCCTCTCGTACATAAAAAAAGAATATTAAATTTCATAGAAATTGTAAAAATACGAAGAAAAAAAACAAAAGATTTCTCCCGATCGAATCGATACGGAACGACCGATATGTATACACACGGGGTAAAAGTATAGTAATTAATTCGCCGTTAAAGCGCGATCGTTGTATTATCTCACGACGATCTGTTGAACGTGTAAAGCGGGTATTTATTACACGTGTTATATATAGGCGTGTGCGTATCAAGATCCTCGAGGGCTTAGCCCGCAGAATTCTCTCTCCCGTGATCGGTGGTGAAATGGCCCGGCCATTCCGCAAGCCATTCACTCACGCCCGTACACCCCGAGATGTATACACGCCTTGGCATTACTCAACAAGCGACGTAAACACGTTGCAATATCAAGCTATCTGCCCGAAACAGTCGAGAAGGCTATCCACTATGGTAGTTTCCGGTCTATATGTGTATATGTATATGTATGTCGCATATACGAGCGTCTCCTTTGGTCGGCTCGCACGAGAGAAGCTGCGGTATGTATAATTAACCGAACGATCCCCGGATGCAACTTCAATGCGCCATTCACGTGTCTGATCATCCACCCCCTATTATACGAGTCGCTCTGTACGTCTAACGACGGCCAAAGGTCGCGATACGAGTTGAACATTATTTTCTATAATATCCGCAAGAACTGTGTAACTTTTTATCGTTTTTGTTTAATCACGTCGCACATAGTGACGTTATGGTAACGTAGAAAAAAAATTTTGTTTAAATTAACATTAATATCTAATGTCGTTTATATAAATTTGATTGAATTAATCGAGACGAAAAAGAAAGAGAATTGTTATATATATTTCGATAATTGAGAATATTTAATTTAATGGAAAATTCATTACCTCGAAATATTAATAATTCGTAATCTGACGTACGTAAAATGATGAAATATCGATAAATTTATTTTCACCCCCCGCCCCGAGATGTAATTGATGAAAATTTCGTTTATCGTACGAAATTCGACGACCTATAGAGAAATATCGAAAAAAACTGTTTCGGGAATATATATTTCGAACGAAATTAATTAAAATCGGGATTAATAAATTTCGTTTAATTCCAATATATTTCGATATCATGCAAATTTAATTCCCGGGTTATACGTTCTCGTTCTATTTACATAAATCATATTTTTCTACCATTCGCTCTTTCGCATATCTATGAGTCTTCTCTCTCTCTCCTTCTCTCACTCATTCTCTCTCTTACTCTTACTGCCGTATAAAAAGTTAATTTCGCCCGGATACGGAGCACGCCGATTGCGCGCCAAGTTAATTTGGGTCGTGGATTTCCCATACCATTTCCCCCCCCCCCTCTCCTCGTCTCTCTCTATTTCTTCCTCACCCTCTCTCTCTCTCTCTCTCTCTCACACCCCCTCACCCTCTCTTGTTGCACTCTATTCTCGGCTGTACTGTCATAACCAGAGGCGAAGTAGCGGCTGGAAGGGCGAAGAGGTCGAAACCGCGACTTTAAAATTACTGTATAAGGATAACTTCAACCCGAACACCCCCGCCGCGAGGCTCTTTCCCTCTGATCTCTCGCCTCGCCTTTATAATGTATTATTTATGCTCGACCCTGAACAACCTATAGATATATACGTGCATACGTTCAAAGTCTCTTCCTCAAGCTCGGTATATCAAACAGCTGCACTTGTGTTATTTTTTTTTCCTCCCCTTTTTAAATAATATCTACATTAACCACGGCCAGAAAATTATGCGCATATACGTTTATATTCGTTCCTATAAAACCACGAATTTTCCATTTAATTATTTCCCGACGGAAGGAACGAGCGGTTTCGCGATAAATTTCTTATCTCACTGCGAAATTTTTTCTTCAATTTTATTTTATTTCCGTGTGTTTTATTTTTTTGTTTTTGTTTTATCATCGCACCATTCGCTTAGGCAGGACGTAAACCGATAACGATTATTTCGTATGTACTAAAAGCATTCCGCTGAATCTTGCGACAGGTATATGAATGTGTGTGTGTGTGTGTGAAAGTGTAGAGGCAAAAAAAAACTTGTCATGAAGAAGCACGAGTGCTCTCGAGCCAATTAGCCGGCTCAGGAGTGTCTTTTTCCCTCCCTCTCTCTCTCTCTCTCTCTCTCTCTCTCTCTCTCTCATCTTCTTGCACATCCTGTTTCGAACCGAGAACTGGAAACTGCTGTGCGGTCGTTGTGTTTTGTATCTATATGCGCTATCTCTCTCTCTCTCTCTCTCATAACGAGAGTACACTCGCCCCCCCCCCCCCCGTCGTTGGTACATTCGCGTGCGTATTGAATTGTTAATCGTCACACGCGACGACGATAGCGATGCAAATTACATTCGAAGGTGCAATTAGCTCGACGTATATACACATATAGTTCTATATTTGTGTGTGCATCGACGTCGTTTACATCGAAGAGGTCTTCTACGAGTATACAGAATAATCGGTCTCCCGGTATTCGGATTTAGGAGGCTGTAGCTTCGATTCTAACTACGGATATCTCTCGTTTACGAGCTCATTGTAAACTCCGTGTAAACGCTGCTAACAGCAAATATTTATCAGACACGATGCGCAAAATCATATTTCAATATTCAACGAAAATTCATTCTTCTTTTTCTAAATAATTATAAAAATAATTTGTGTATAATTTTGTTTTTCTTGAGAAATCGATCAATCGAATAGATCGATCGATTATTTCATCATTGATTTTTTTTCACAAGATCGTAACAAAGAAGTAGATTAATTTTTATTTTACAAACGATTTTTATTATCGTATATTTTTTTGTTTTTTTTTTGTTTTTTTACTTTGAAAAATGTTTTCGAATGAAATTTACTCGGTACGTCGTCGAGCTCATCAATCAAGCTACGTTAATTATTCACAATCGGAAGCTGAGACGTTGCTCCATGCCTGTAACATTCATAAATATATAGATATATGTGTGTAACCTCGTAATATAATAGCGTACTCGAAAGTGTACGACGTCTCGCGAAGTCTGGACGTTTGTACGTTCGTGCCGTACGGTAAGTACTAACGTACCGTGAGGATCGGGTCGGATATGCTCTCTTCTCTCTGGCTGGCACATAATGCTCTATACGTCTTTCGTGGACCAGCAAAGTTGCTGTCTACTTTGTTTTCGACTAACGCGTCTGGGACGCCAACTTCTGCTGCTATTACGAAAGTTCATCCTGCTCGTGGTACGAGAGGGAGAGAGAGAGAGAGAGAGAGAGAGAGAGAGAGAGAGCCAAGAAGCATTCCTTATACGATCACGAAGTTCGTAGCGACGACGAGAGACAGCAGCAAGATCGTATAGTAGTAAGTAAAACCGATGAATCTATTTCTCGGTCGCAGCATCACGGGATCAGGTGACTATGAAGTCTCATTCTCGAACTTCGATCGTTACTTCTCGTTACGACGAAATTGATCGAATTTATCGATTGGAATGTATTGCATTGTCACGAGTCCTCCCTCCTCTTGTTATACGCATAAATTCTTATCAACTCCGTGGCGTTTATTAACAACGTGGGCAACGAGAATTTTTGTCGAATTTATGTATACGATTTTTGGGAAGAGAATATAATGAAATATTATTAATTAATTGAGCGACGATTAGAATTATCGCGATTTCGTGAAATCCAATTGTTCACAGATGAGTTTAATATTTTTGTGTTTTACTGTTGATAAATTCATTTTATTTCATCGATTTTTATTCATTTAATATAAATTTATTTCTCACCGAGAATAAACTATTTATCATATCCTTGTGTCTATTTTATATTTATATATCGTTTTTATATTGTATTTTAATTGTTTCTAGAAAGAGAATACATTTTTATCTGTAAATCAATTTTATTTACTATTTCGTGGAATATTTTATATAAACGATAGAAATTTCTTTTTCTCGGACGATAAAATATTTATGATATATTTGTAATTATTTGATATTAATATATCCAATTATAATGATATATTTAATTTTTTATTTATTTATTTATTTATTTATTTATTTATAAATATATATAAAGGTATTCATTTTTTTCGCCGATACACTTATTGCACGCATTTTCCCCCAAACTGGTTTTACAATTCCGGCCTTGAAAAGCCGATCGTATGTCGCACCCCGTGTGGCCTCGGTTCCGTCTCCTCTCGTACGTGGTGTCCTCCCGAGGGGATTCCCCCTTGCTGCACGGAATGAAATTCGAGTCAAGCTGCCTCTCTCTCTCTCTCTCCTTCTCTCTCTCCCGTGTCGTTACATATTTACGAGGTCGCGAGACGTCGAAGCTTTTCTAAGGGTGGTATATAATGTTATATAGCACACGCGAGGGTATTATGAGAGATTTATAACAAAATCCGCGTTGGTTTCGTGTTTCGGATCTCGCCACGAAAGACCTTAAATCTCATCTACGACACGTACCATGGATAACATCCTCTCCTCCCCTCTATGCTTAGAAATTCATCGAAAAACTTTTTCACGGTTTCGATCAAGTTTGAAAGAGACACGACGATCTTTGATTTTTTTGAATAATTTAATTAACATGCCCTAACGACGAGGAGAAAAAAAAATAGACAAATTGTAACGTCTCGAAATTCGTCAACCCTTATTTTTCTCATTTTCTTGGCTCAACGTAGCTTTGACATTTTGATTACAGGCATCAGTTTTACTTGCACTCGCGTCTCGAGCTCGTCGAGGGAAGACTCAGAGTTCCGGACTGGACGTCGGTACCGAGACTCGTCGCTTTGATAGCCCAGGCTGATGCCGGTGATTACGACGCTCTGTCACCGCCGCATGGTATTTATTCACATTGCTGTCAGATACAACCGTCCGAGCCATGCGAGCCCAAACCCCAGGATTTTCTGCATCGGATAGTTCACCACCACAAAGAGATCAAAGTAAGTCGTTACATCGTTTTGCTCGAACAACTTTTTAAATTAATATATTTAATGACGAAAAGAAAATTGTCATATCGTAAATAATATTGAATTTTCAGGCGATGAAAGCTTCGACAGCTGAATATTGGCTATTGAAGGAAGTTTCGAATCTCGAGACATTCGGACAGGAAATGTTTCATAGCAAATTCGGTGCGAACGGTGTCTCGATGATCGGTGTCGGACCTCACGGTATCACGGTCTATCGGGGTCAAGGCGAAGAAACGCAAAAGTTAGTTTCGTTCTTATGAATTAAATTTAACGGAAGAAAATTAATGAGAATAAAAAATTGATGAAATTGTGACGATATTGTAATTATCGTTATTTAAATTTGTTTTCTTCTTACAGCATACCCTACACGGCGATTCAAAGCGCGACGTCGCAACGACGAATGTTTCATCTGATATATTTGTCGCTCGACGGCGAAGAGACGACCCTCGATTTCAAATTGGACTCGAGTCAATCGGCGAGCGGTTTGTACAGGGCCATCACCGAGAAACACGCTTTTTACAGTTGCGAGACGGTCAGAAGCGCCGTGACGGCACAGTTTATTCGTGATCTTAAGGTGATTGAGATCGAATACTCGATTAAATAAATGAATCAATTTTATGAGACAAAAATAAGAAAATAATTATTATGGAAATGTATGAACTATAATTTCGTGGAATTTTCTTTATCGACGCATTTTCTTTTAGGGTACGATAATATCGATATTCAACGAGGACTCGACACTAGGGAAGAAATATGTCTTCGACATACGTCGTACGTGCAGAGAAGTTTACGATAACGCCAGACGCGCCCTATATTGCGAAGCCGCGAATATTGCCATGTCCGAGGAAAGCGGAATGATGGAGAGGCACGATTGCGGCGATTGCGAAAATCCAAAGTGCAAGGTACGAAACGAACGAAGAGAAATCAAATATTCACAAATTCAATATTTCAATAAAATTGTATAATATTAATTTCATAAACATCGATATCTTCGCGTCGAGCGTGAGCAGAAGAAAAGAAAATTTGTCTCACGACTTTTCCTTATTTCTTCGTCGAGCGTTTATTTTATTTTCTAAATTTTAGGAATCTCGAGCTTGTCTGGCGAAATTATTGGACGCGATGCTGTGTCGTATCTGCATGGATCGAAGTTTGGACACGGCGTTGTTTCCTTGCGGTCATGCGGTTGCCTGTCTCGAATGTGCGAGACGATGCGAGCGTTGTCCACTCTGTCGCGCGGACATCGATCACTGCAGAACGATTTATCTTCCGATCGAGCTAACTAACGTCGACAAGCTCAATCTCAAGCTATCGGTCGATAGTACAACGACGCCGAGTTTCGTAGCGAAACAGCCGGTTGAATTCATAGGCGAGAGTATATTGCGAAACGATACGACCGCGAATAACAACGGCAACAATAACGATATTTGAGAACGGCCGATGAGCCGTAAATTCGGTTTGTTTCTCAACGTGCTGCGAATTTTTACTTGCCGGATCGAGAGATCGTATTATTGATAAACGCAACATCCACCCTGCAATCATTATTTTCCCAGTCTTCCCACACTACAAACCCGTTGGTAAACATCCAGACATTTTTTTTTGTAACGTGACTTTCATACCTGATTTTTCATCAATCGCTGTCTACCACGACGATCGAATCAATGGAGTTCCTTTTTTTTTTTTTTTAATTGACCGAGCGATCCGACGCGCGTAAAAAATTCCTCCTTAGCGCATAGATCCGCTTTGAGTCGCTTTATTGTGAATTCGCAGTCGTCGGAGTTAAAATTGATAAACGAGTGGACAGGGTCTGCCTGTTACCAATTAATACGACGCACTGTGTGTGTTTGTGTGTGTGTGTGAGAGAGAATGAAGTTGCGACGAATTCCCGGTGATGTGATGAAATTTGGCAAGCCCGCCAAAAGAACTGGGAATTATCGCGTTAAGTTAGGAGGAATAGCGAGGAATGAAATTCCAAACGACTACGTCGAGACGCGTACACGCACGCGAGCGTGATGCGTCGCGAATGATAAAAATGCTCTATTGCGTTGGATAAAAACGTGACCGCTACGATCGTGCCCGGATCCTTTTTTTTATCTAGTTTTCTCCCCCCCCCCTCCCCTTTTCGTCAACGTCTTTGATCTACGAGGAAAAAGATTTGAGGAAAAAAAACCACGAGCGGACCAACGTATTTTTTTGTTTAGCTTCGGTCACTCGACAATATTACTAGATCTCGCGTCTTATCTTTCCTTTTTTTTTCTCCAACCTTTGCCCCATTGAAACATTGTGAATCAGTCGCGGGCCCCAAAGTTCAAGGGGTCGGGCAATTTTATCGCGAATTCCCTGACCTCCGCATCGCACGCGTACGAGTCGCTCCGTGTCGAACCGATCACGTTCCTTTTTTCGCTATATTCTTCCGATCGTTCTCATTGATCGTCAATTTTCGACGGCATTTGAAATTATCGCATGAAAAATATTGTCGAGCGATATTGCAGACTGACAATGTATGAAAATGATCCGAGAAGCGTTTGGAAAAAATTGAACGTGTCAGGATGGAGAGGCTCGTATAAAATGCGTATATAAATATGGCATTGGTTATTCATAACTAGACAGCATCGTTCGCAAGGCGACTTTCATAATGTCGGCATTTGTCCAGGATGTTTCATGGAAGAAAAAAAAAAGTATGGTATTGTTGCCATTATTATTATACGTTAAGAAATTTTTGCCGAGGAAAATGAAAGAAAAAAAAACGAGAATTCGACATATCCGCGAAATCCCAGTGTTCTTTTTTTCCATCATGCCTGTGGCGCATAATTGTTTTCTACCGTTTGGTTGTTCTTTTTTCTTCTCATTTACGCAAACATCTTGGTACGAATGGTGACAGGAACAAAAAGAAAAAAAGATCTTACCGTAATATCTGTTAATATGTAAATAACGAGGAGAAAGATAACGCGCAGCAGGGTTAGACGGGTAAAAATTCTAGATTCCCAGTACGTCGTAAAATAATTTACAAACGTTTATGCGACGAGCTCTATTAAATAGAAGATTCTGTTTGGATCGAGGCAAATCAACAAAAACAAAAAACAATCGCAACGAGAAAACAATGTATCGCAGATTGCCCAAATCGTTGCTGAGGAGTTTAATATATAAGTTTTGTGAAATCCAGTTCTGTGGAAGAAAAAAACAATGAAAAAAAATATATGAAACTAAGAAAAAAATGATGAGAGAGAGAGAGAGAGAGAGTGTGTGAAAGATGAGAAGTGGCACGAGGGAGCGAAAGTGCAAGCGAGAGCGAGAAAAATAAGTGAGAAGCACGGCAATCGTTATAGTCATTCATCAATGCAAATGTACACCTAGTTCTTAATTAATTTATAAGCTACGAAAGAAAGAAAGAAGAGGATGCAATAGAGACGCGAGAGTCATGTTCACTTGGCAAAACAAATATAAAATCAAGCTAAGCGTTTACTCCGTCGCCGCCACGAGGACGCGCCTTCGATCAAGATTTTTAAGCGATGCTTCTTCTTTTTTTTATTGTTGAAATGAAATTACGATAAATTTATAATCTCTCTGTGATCGTGATCGAATCGTCTCCGCGCTCTTTTTTTCCGCAATTCATTTTTATCCTGTTGACAGACATTCCGTCATCGATTGTGACGGATTTAAACTACCACGGAGTATTAATTCGTTTTGATCGAAAACAAAGAAACAAGAAAATTCATTGAATCGTAAATTGCAATGACGTTAAAAGTACTGAAAGCCGAGACTAAGCGAAATAATTTAAAAAAAAAACATTACAATGCAAAAAGCTTTTACATCAGATCGCTGTTTTATCGCATGATTGATGAAAGTTATTTTCTACGGTGTCACGGTAAAAGCAAATGCGCACGCACGAGCGGATTTACATTAATGTGAAAAATTAAAAAAAAGAATATGAGCGAAAATAAATAACAACGGAAGAAAAAATAAATGTTGATTCGATAAGACATTCACATCGCACGCACTGACGATTGGAAAATTTTCCCTACGAGAATCTGTGGACTGATGAGTGAAATCCTCAAATCGTGAAAAATATCTTTGTACCACTATTGCGTGTCTATTCAATAGTTATAAGGACTATATCGATAATAACGTTAGTACGAGAGAGTAAGGGAGAAAAGAAAGATGAAGAAAAAAAAAACATACGATTATAAGATTACGATTTCTTGTGATTAAATCTCTGTATAAAGCGTATAAAAAACGATTATTTAGTAGGCAGTAGCGAAACTCCGTATTGGATAGCGAGATAAGTCGCGCGTTATCTCTAAAAAAAAGAAGAAAAAAGAAGAAAACATGAATGGTCGTTTGCAAAGAGTATTTTTAAAGTATTTCCAATTATTTTTTAGTATTACATCATGAATCCCATCGATGATGGTCCCTGCGTAAGAAAATTTGGGGAAGAAATTAAACCATCGTTTCGAACGTAACGCATAGAGTACCGTACATGCCATATGTTACGAAGTGATTAAATATCGTGAGACATTGACAAAAGAAAAAAAAGAAAACGAAAATGAAAACTGTGTTGAATTATATGCCTTCCCATCGGCTCGATCCTTGAATATCCATCAGCTTGGCTACATTCCGATGCTTCATTAAAATCTTCGTGTATGAACAATGGTAAGTCGCGGAAAGAAAGGAAGTAACGGAAAAAATTTATCTCAGTTATAAATAAAATAATAGTTTGTTTATATATAATACAACTATTTTGATTATTAACAAAAGTGTACTAGCATTTTTCGTGACCCGTGCAAAATCGTGAAATATAACTAGTATCGTATTTTAAAGTTTAGATAACGTTTTATTCTTTCCAAGATATAGAAGCATGAAAAATACTATACAATTCGTAAATTAAAGAATATATAGAAAGTGTCGCGAAAGAGGTCGCTGCCGTTTTGGGAAATGACTTTTATTTCTTCAAGAACATCACGACGCTATTAATCGTTTCAAATATTACGCGCCATATCGAGCTGCGGACGCCATCTTGGATAGATGATGCGCGCGCATGCGTCGAGTTTACGGATTGGCCGCCAGAGCCGCACTGTCATATGACGAAGATCCGTTGCATTGTGGGTAACGCATTGCAATTTTTCAAGATGGCGGTTGAGTGAGCCAAAGTCGCGGCGCCTGTACCTTCGTAAAATGTATATTTCGTAGTAGTGTCGTGAGACGTTTTTATCGTTGTTATTTTTTATTGTCTTGTTCCACACACGCCGCGATATAATACAGTATCGTATGAATTTTATTGAATAAAAACGGGCGGTGATAATCGCGTGTAAATATGGATACGAATGTGTGCAACGACGTGACGAAGGTGACACCCCGAAGTTCCGTGTGGTGCTGCTGCTGCTGCTGCTCGAGCACGTATGGAAGAGACTAGTAAAACCCAAGATAAGGGGAGATTCTTTGCTCGTCCTGGACGGTACGAATCCGCCGTTCTACCTACCCCAAGACGAGAAATTGGGATCATGCTGAGGCCACGGCGTCTCACATAGAAACGAGGAAGAGGACATATACAAAAAAACGAAAATCTAACGTGAGTGTCGTACGATAACGCAACGTGCCGCAAGTCGGGGAGTTGGGGTGTCGCGTTGACTCGCGTATTTCGGTAGCTCGCCGATCCCCGTGGCTTTGGTTCCCAAAGCGCTTTTGGCCCGTTTCTCTTTTTTTTCTTCCTCTCTCTCTCTCTCTCTCTCGCTCTCTCTCTCTTTTTCTCTCTCTCACACACCGTTTTTAGCCTTTTACCCCTATCCGACTCGCGGGAGCTCACGATAACCCCACCGACCTCGTATACGCTGATCTGTAACCTCTGACCCTCTTTTTTTCTTTTTTTTATTTGTTCATTGAGCCTTCTCTCCCTTTCGTTCGAAAAATACACACAATTCGCCGAAGTTTGCGTCGGCGTTATTTATCGCCGTACAATCCCCACCATCGTGACCACGCTCGCCGCGTTACCACAAAATCGCGACGAGACACCCGGCTTTCACTCAAAAGAAAAATATATGTATAGCTATATTTTTATCTTTTTTTTTTGTTTCATCGATCGTCTCATCGCGTCCGGTTCATAAGCGTTTTTCGATCGAAACTCACGGATGAAAAAAAAAACGCCATTTGTCCTCGAGTACGCGCACAGTTTTGTACCTTGGGTATTGCGACATTCTCGTCTTATCTTATTTCGAAATCTTTGATCCGAAATTTTTTTTTTTATCGACGTCATTCCGAAACTATGCGTCGGAATGTTTCACGCGAACGACTTTTTTCATCCCTATCTTTGAACCGTTGGACACCTTTGTAGCTTCGTGCGAAATCGATGCAGGCTGATATTTCGCTCGACTCTTTTGTTTCTCGGCACTGTTTTACAACGAGGCTGCGACGTATCGTGTACGTTCTTCGTGAATCCTTCACTAACGTCTTTAAACTACGCGTTCGTATAATCTATTTATAAAAAACGAGCGATCATCTAGAAAAGCGAATACAAAATTATCGTTAGGTCAACCGATAATGTCTGTACGTATCGTTTTATACGAAGGCAGTGAATTTGAGGTTAGGAACACACAGTATGGCAATAAAACCTGATTCGACCAGTAAAATATAAAAATAATTCCGGATTCCTATCAGTCTCGCGAAGAAGAAAAAACTTGAATCTCGTCTTGTAAGAAATTTCTCTTCAATATCCTATTACGCGCTCCTTCGTTGCATCGTATTTTGTTTCGAGTATATCGAGCGCTATGAGTTTTTCGTACGTTGACCCAGGAATGAGGTCACAGCTGCTACAAAATAGTCTCATTTCCATACAATAGAACGAACGCCCTCTATAGAATAACACCGTCTCAAACTATTATCTTTCAAAAGTTTTATTTGCAATTTGTCATCGATGTCGCTTCCACCGTCTAATAAGTAAACTCGATCTCTGCGCTTTAGCCTCTTTTTGTATTTAAATGTCCACCCCCTCCCCCCCCTGCCGATCATTCATCCGCCGTATCATCCCGGTCCATAGCGATTAATGTTTGCAGATAAAAAGAGATAAACATCGTCTTTAATACGCGTCCATGACAAATTTACACGCGACGCATCTTATTTTTCTTCGAATAATCACCGTTTCATTTATTCTTTCCAGTTACTCGCAATAAATTTGGACACAGAACGAATCGTACGAAAAGATAAACGAACAAAATCGTATTTCGCGCTCGGTATATTCCCCAGGGAACGGAGTGAAAAATACTAAGAGAGAGCCAAGGTAGAGCGTTCGACTCGATGGTTTCGTGACACGATGGAAAGCAAGCTGTACGTAAAGAACGAGCCGGGACTCGAGGGGCAATCATCGACGATCGTTAATTCCCAACCGAATCAATTGTCGAACGAGGAACACGTTGCGATACAGCAGCGTATATGTTTCATATGCGGAACATTGAGTCACAGCGAGCAATATTGGCTTCGAGTCAAACCGAGTCCCGGTGGTCCACCGAACGAGCCGTATTTCCCGTTTCTCGAGTCGCACGAGCCACCGGTAGGTTATCGTGGCGAAGGAACGAGAACCGGCGCGATTAAGGCTTGTAGCTTGTGTTACGCTCTGTTGTTGCAACAATGGGAAAGTTACGAGAGAGACGCGAGACCTCACAGTCAGCGAATCTATTGGCTGAAACGTTGCGACGGTGGTCCGTTCACGGGTGCGGAAATGGCATTGCAAGGAGAATACGCGGCACAGGTACTCGGTCTGACGAACGATCAACCCCTTCAAGCAAGATCGGACAATCGTCCCGTGGGTCTATCACCGAGATTACCACCGAATTCACCGTCTCCGCGCGTCGAACAGACGAGACCACCCTCCAATTCCATCGAATTGCCAAGACCTCGCTCAAACACGGCCGATAACTCTCGTCACATGGAACAAGTAAGACTTACGATGGAATCGCCGCATCAGAGACTACAGTCGCCGCATCAGAGACTTCAGAGTCCGCGTCAGCTGGTCGAGGAAACGAGAATCGTGAACGAGGCTGCTCTGGATCTGAGACACGCACCTCGCAGTTCCCCAGCGCCTCAGCCAGTACTTCAGTCACAGTCTCAAGGTTAATCATACGTTTATTATTTACAATCGCTGCGCGCGATTAGAGCGTTACGAGATACGAAACGCCTTTGCGCTTCATCGCCCTCTCCAGCCTGTGTTAACATTTTTTTTTACGTAGCAAGCTTCCGCCAGACATCGGTAATGTATTTATCTTGGTACTTGCTGTTGGCGCGAATATCACTTCGTAGTTTCCTCTCCTTCTCTTCTGTGCTTTTTTTATAATCGTGAGATTTAACGAAAGGACGCGGCGGTTCGTTTCGTTGCTCGAGAGAATTAACGTTCCAACGGTTTCCCAAACTTTCGAAACTGACGCAAATCACTGTGGGATCGTATCTACGCCCACCTTCGTTATGTTCTAGTTTTATTCTGAATATATTCTCTCTCTTCTCCCGAGAGTTTGAAAGATTCGATAATCGATTTTTCTCAAATCCTAACTACGCACTTTCCCACGTATCGAATAGTTGCCAATATTCGACGATAGGTGGCATTGTCAACGTTAGCGAATTTACCTTCATGGGAGTATCCGTGTTACGAAACTTGGCGTCGATACGACGGAGAGTTTCTCGGGGATTCAGTTATAATGAGATAATCCATTTGTATCCGCTAATGAATCCCAGGATTTGAACGACGACAATTTATATTGAGCCGCTCGAATCGCGATCGCTAAGGATCGGTATATTATTTTATTTGTCTTTATTTCGGGTGATTCAAGATTCTTCCAAATTATTCATCGCGTTATCGACCTTTCGGAGGTTGATCGACCGCTCGTTTCTCGTCGATTCTCGCTCGGATCTCACGAGATACACACACGCGTATCACACAACCGGACAAAAGTGCGAAGGCGTACAAGGAATCTTTCTAATTATTAAATTGACCTGGCGAGTTTAATTGGACCCTTATCCGAGGTCAGCAGGTCGTTCTTCGCTCGTAATTTCAAGACTTTCAAAGAAACTCTTGTCCTCTCAAAGTATACACATCGAACGTATGGAAAATGAGTCAAAAACTTTATTAAGATCGTGTGTCACCGAGAAACGTGACGCCATTCTATATACGAAGTATTTTAAATCTCGTCGGTCGTCCGAGCGATAAACGTGTCTTACGAAATTCTTAAAAATCCGACGATACAAACACGACTATCGGCAACGATCGTCTAACGTTGAAAAGGCCACGTGTTCGCGCTGAAATTTTTACAAACATCGAACATCGCGAGAAAATCAAAGCACAAATTTCAATTCGCGGACTTTTCTTTTAAATACCCGAAGAAAGGTAAAATTCCTCTCGTACGACAATAATTCATCTTTATCGTTTTCATTGCAATAAAAACAAGAGTCGAGTATGTATTTCCTGTCATTGGCTCGTTGTCGTCGAACTCCTTGTACTCGATGATTTTCCGCGAAAGAAGGAAAAGAAGGAGAGAAAAAAATCAAGAGGAATTACGTAGTACGAATTACGTTGCGAATTCTACCGTCGTCTCGGTATCCGTCGATTGAGCACTCCCACGCCCGAGCGCGTACGATAATACGAGACTCGTATACATATAGATATTTCCAATACGCACGATAGGATTACGTTAGCGATATATCCGATTGTAATTGTAGTCGGGATGCTGCTTCGTCGTATCTCAATGCTCCATCCCTCTCTTAACCGGTTTATCATGAACTCTGGTAACGCATCTCTCTCGTTCGTTGTAAACAATCGAATCACGACGAATGATATTTACGTTGGCCTTAAGTCCTCTTTTCTTAGCCCGAGCCTCTAGCGTAAACGGTTTTTAGTGATTAAAGGTTAACGGTTGAGACCGCGATAAGAGAGGGGAGTGGAAATGACTGGACCGATAGCAAATTCATTTAACGCCTATTGCCTCGAGTCGCGACAGCCGACGTCGATCTTCTCGTCTCCGGATGGAGAATCCGTCAGAGGCCAACACTTTTTTTTTTCTCTCTTCGTCTCATTTTTCTTCCTTTTTCATTCTCTGAATTTTTTTCTTTCCGCCTCTTACCGCGCTCAACCGGATCGTCTTTGAAATTCATTCGTCTCTCACTCCCTCGCGAACATTTCCTTCTCTGTCTCTCGGTTCTCCGTACGATCCGATAAATTCCGTCTCACTCGGCGGGTACGTAATCCCCAACTGCGTCGGGGCGACGCAGAAAACGAGAAATGCTAAATTCTCAAAGCATTATCGAAGCGTGGCGATAAACGATACGATGTCGTGGTGGTGAAAAAGAGAGGAAGAAAAATGCCAGCCTCGACAAACTAGGCCACGTGCAGCTCGATGATAGTCTTCAAGATGTTTCGTTAAGTGCAAGACGTTTTAATAGAATCGCGCTTCCCATGTTTTACTCATTTTCTCACGTTGTTGGCTCTCCTTTTGTTTTTATTATTTCTCTTCTTCTTCTTACACAGACGTAACTGTCGGCTCGTGACGTTCCTTTTCTTTTTTTTTTTGTACACCGTGTAAGGAATAAAAACAAAAAGTTTCGTGGTTACGTCGATTCGATTATTCGAGACGATATCACGAGCGATGAAGAAAGTGCAACGACGAAGGAATCGATTAAGGAATATGTTTTTTATTTTATTTTTCAGCCATTTACAGCGGCGGTTCGTCCTCGAGCGTGGGCACCGATATATTGGATCTATCGATGCCTGATAAAAATTCCGTCACCGAAGTATGTTACGTGTGCGGCGACGAGTTCAAGAGGGGCTCGCTAAGTCACATCGCGGCCAAGCCACTGCCAACTCAACCGAATCCTTCCGCGAGTCCACCGCCGTTTTTTCCATCTCTCATGCTTCATCCACGACCGAGCAGGAGCCGACCGATGGATAGCGCCGGTCGTGTACAGGTAAATCTAACAAAACGAATAAACGACGTTCCAAATATATCGTTTCGAGCTTGAAATATTTTTCATTTTATCGATGACAATTCTAAGACCGAAGCATCGTTCGACGCACGAGAGAGAGATAATTTTCACGCGCGATGCGTAGATCGTTCGATGCGCGTAATTTCGCGGTTCAAAGTACGGAAATTTACTCCGATTGTTCGATACATCGTCGAACTCTTTATTCACTATACGAATCTTTACGAAAATTAGAAAACTCGTCGAAAATTAGAAAACTCGTCGAGCAATTCGTCAGCTCGTTGAGCACGTGGATTCCAATTGTTTATTTCTCACTCGTTTTCATTCGTTTCAGGCTTGCTCGGCGTGTCAAAATCATCTATTGCTACAGTGGAAGGCTTACACGCGACAGGGCGTACCGCACGGTGATAGAAATTACACTCTGCGAAAACGTCAAGCACCGCCGATGGACACAACGACGTTTATATGCTACACGTGCGCATTGGAATATCCCTCGTCCAGTATTAGATTACTTTATTGCTGTCCGAATCCCGAGAAGGAAGCTTACTTTCCATTCATATGTTCACTACGACCTCCGCCAGGAGCTAGTCCTATAAGTCCTCAGGGGATGGTGCAAGTTTGTTCCATCTGTTACAAAGCCATACCGCAGAAGCAACAGGTATTCGGTGGTGAAAACAACGAAGTTCCGACCGCCGGTCAGAGCCTTGACTTTCGTCAACAAGGTAATTTTTCCCTAAAAATTCTAAAGCGTCGTTTAAATTTAATAACAGCGAAACTTTTAATATTTTCAATTTCACTTTATTCACTTTATTCACTTTATTCACTTTATTCACTTTATTCACTTTACAGGCCCATCGCCGAGACCCGCCGTAGCAAAGTCCCCGGCTAATTCCGCCGGTAGCGACATACGTTTCAAGCCATACGACTTGAACAAATCTACCGTGGTCGCCAATAAACCACGAAGTGCCAATGTTAAGGTTCCAAGTTCGGGCCAACGAAATTCACCGAGTAATGGTCCAGCGGAAAATGGTACCGTTGCCCTCGGTCAAAACTATAGGTGCTATATATGCGAGCGGCTTTATCCTCGAACCCACATGGAATGGTGAATACACTTTTATCCTTAACGCTACAAGAAGAAGAAGAAGAAGAAAAAAAACAATGTTTTCGTCTTGTTACTTTGATTTCTACGTTTTCAGGTTATCAACGAGTCCCGAGGGAATGAATTCTCACGCGATGCATTTTCCATGCTTGCGAGGTATGGCTCGTACGTCGGAAAATGCCTGTATGGATAGTCACGGTCGTGTATTGGCATGCAGTCATTGTGTCAATCATCTGGCACAGCAGTGGGAGAGTATGGACGTAGAGCGCGTTCCACTGGAACGCCGAAGGTACGATAAAATTAAAGAAAATCGTTAATAATACGAGGAATGACGAATTTAATGAAAATTTTCGTTCTTCAATGTCCTTTTTTTCTTTTACAGATACGATATTCCTAGTCCACATCCAAACGGTGACGTTAATCGTTCGATCGCGACGCCACCAAGCTCGAGTTCCGATCGTACGTTCGGCAGTAATCCCGGCACGTCGAGCAGCTCGATGTATTGTTTTCTCTGTGGTTTGCACAGCGATTTGACACTAGCGCGAGTACTCTACGGCCGGCCGCAGGGTAGAAACGCGCCGTTCTTTCCGGAATTATTGCGTCATCAGTCACCTCCGAACGCGGAACAATTACGAGAGGATGGCTCCGCTCTCGTTTGTACTTTCTGCTATCATTCGTTGCTCGCGCAATGGCGAAGATTCGAATCATTGACGGCTGGACAGCAAGCAAATTCTCCGGAGCGTCAGTACAACACGCACGATTATTGGTGTTACGTTTGTGGTATAACGACCTATCGAAAACGTGCGAGAGCACTTCCGGTCAAGGATTTTCCATTCTTGAGGTATCATCGACAGCCGGAGAAGAGTCTGTTGCTCGAGAATGGTGATTTTGCTGTCGTGTGTCTCGATTGTTACGAGACACTCAGGACCCAGAGCCTCGAGTACGAGAGATGGGGTTTGCCGGTCGAAAAACGAGAGTACAATTGGATCGTTCAGCCACCACCGCCGGAAGACAGCCCGGACGCTGCGATCGCTCGATTACCATCTGGCGAACGTTCCGAGAAGGTGGTGAGTCGATAAATACAATTTGTCAATTTTATTAAATATACGGGAAATATTATATTTTGTAATTTTTAAAATTCCACATTTTTTTCCAGGTCCCACCAACGTTAACCGTCAGACCAGCTCGCAAAAATTGCTCGCCGAAAGCACCGGAGAAGAAAACCACAAAGATCCCGGATAAGGAACAAGGTAAGTGTCGACGATCGTCTCATACTTTCTTTCAAATTTATTTCATCGATGAAACACATTTTTTTTACGATAATTCTTGAATTTACGTTGAACAAGCGGTTTTCTATTTTTTAGAAATTAAAGATTTACCTGTTAACGCGGATAAACGTAGCCATAATCACATTTTTACTTTCCAATTATATCGTACAGGTGATTTTCCGTATAAAAACTCCGATGGAAGATCTTTCGTGTAGAAAATCTCGAGCGATTAATCTCGTCTCGTCGTCGCGGAGGGCGGGGGGGATTTCCTTTAGCGAGCGTCCGTGCGCGAACGAGACACTCGCGTCTTATTACTCTCTCGAGAGGGCATCTAGACGAGGAGCTAAATTAAAGCTCGAAGAAATCGTCGAAAGTCGAGTTTTTCCTATCCGGCAACGTCACAATCTCTTCGTCGAGCTTTCACGGCAATGAGAATATCCCCCTCTGTCTTTTTTCTTCTTCTTCTTTTCTTTTTCAATTGAACGTTTCTACTGGTTCTGAAGAGAAACTCTCGCTTCCACGTCTAGAACGAAAAGTTCTTTTTTTCTTCCCTCCTCTCCTCCATTTCGTTGGCATTACAACGATGAAATTAACTCTCCCGAGTTTTATCTCGGGCATACTTTAAGCAGAATTCTTATTTTTTTTCTTCATCTTTTAATAGTTTTTTTTTCTTTTTTTTTAAATTAAAAATGTCTGTGCATTTGTATATATATATATGGACACTTTACGTACTCGACGAAACTCGAAGAAATTGGAGGTAAAAAGAAGAAAAAATAAAGAATCTTCGAGAGTCCAATATTTGCCCGGAGTCGAAGTTATCCGCTTTATATTTTAGCGTTATCTGCGCCTCACAGGCACGAAGACCCTCTCGGGTCTACTTTACTCAGTCGCGCCTCGCTCCCCTTCATCCCCTCGAAAGAAAAAATTGTATCTCTCGCAAAATGATGAATTTTTATCGTTCTCGACTCGCTAATCGCGATAAATATTCGCGCTCGAAGCGAATTTTATGAATTCGACACGTTCGAACTTAAAATTGTCACGAAAAGGAATAAAAAAAAGGAATTTTTTTTTATCTGAAAATTTCATTCGGTTGAAGAGTGTTGCAAAATTCGATAGAGAAAGAAGAAAGTCGATTGAGACAAAGTCGAGTGTACCTACGCGTCCCCTTAAATTCTCGAAACGACGTAACGAGGTGGAAACGATTTTTTGTTTGCTTCGAGAGCCACGCGTCTCGTCCGAGTGTCGAGATTTTTTCTTTTTTTTATACGAAACGCTTTTTATATCGACGCAGTGAGGTTCGAGGGACGAGAAATTCTTTTCACTCGGTAGATTTCTGAAACGACGCGTGTAGAGATCATTTTTTAACCACTTAGCCCCCCTTCCCGTTTCTTTCTCTTTTTTTCCCCTCGAGGACCCCCACGAGAGCTCGAGAGTCTGTGTGTGCTTACGCACTCGGACAAAAGGCGAGGAGACTGGAAGAATCGAGTATGAAAAAAGAAAAAAAAATGGAGAGAAGAAAGTAAAGGAAGAAACAGAGGAATAAAAGAAAATAGAGTATAAGGGGTTGAAAAGAGAATCGAGAAAAAGGGTTGATGAGTGCGAAGGGGCGTTGAGGGAATTTCACGAAAAACTCTTCGACGAACAAAAGGTTAAGAGAGGGAGAGGGAGAGAGAGAGGGTGAGTTTCTCGATGGCTTTTGCATTTGAGTGAATCTCATCTCAACCCTTCTCTCTTTTTTTCACCCCCTTCGATGGTCGTTCGCCGGAGGCTTTTTAGCTTCTCCCACTTTATCGTCGACTTATTAATTTTTGCCTTCACGATTTTTACCACACGGAATTCTCCACGGTCTCGGTATAATTAAATATTTTCCTCTCGCGTAAAAATTAAACTGTTTTTTTTTTGCCTTTGGAAAACTTGGCAGGTGCGGAGTGGAACGTTTTAATTTTGCGAATTATTCTCGGTAATACAATTTTATCGTTTCTATGAGAATCGTCGTTGTGAATTATTTGTTCGACTCGCGGACATCGATCGTCGACAGACTCGTCCTCTAGAACCGACTCGTCTTTTTTTTCTTCTTTTTTTCTCTTCCACCGGTCTCGATTCCAACGCGATTATTATGATTCTTGAGAAATCGAAGAGCGAGACGACTTCGAGAGAGTCTCAATTAGAATGGAAAAAAGGAGTCGTAACGACGAGTCCGTTTGCCTCGTAAATCTCCGTTAATTCGCAAACGGCTCGATGAATCATCGGTAGACGTGGAATCGAAGATTTATCGCCGGCTGTTGATCGTACCGTGTCGAGTCGTTTTTTTCCCTCTTTTTCCTCTTATTTTCAATGCTCGAGGTGTCGACTGCAACTTTGGAAAATTGTGAAACAGGTCGGGATTAAGATATTCGAGGTACTCGTCGATTATCTTCAAGAGGATGGATAAAAGTACTCGTTAAAAAAAATTGAGACATCTTCAATTACATTTTTTATTAATTAACGTTTAAATTATCTAAAAATCGTAAAGCCCCGTCGCGAACGATATTGAAAAGTAAAATTTCGTGCAAAAATAGATTGAGATATAGATCGATAGAGAATTGGTTCGATAAATCATCGAGACAATCGTGTAATGTACGCGAACTTTGATATTCCGGTATGAAGGGAAGGGAAAATGTTTGTCTCTCGTATCTCGTCGATCCGGACGATCAGTATTCTCGACATCGTGCTACAGGACTGGTAGGAGATGAGTCGAAGTTGTGCCACGGTTTCCCTAGCGTGTCCGGTGCTAAAACCAGAGAGATAGAGAAGGGGAGAACGAGCATCGAGGGAATTGAGTACATAGACGAATATATATATATCTATACATACACGTATGTGTGTGTGTGTATACATGGGGCGTTCCGTGTCAACTCGACCACCTCCAAACCCAGAGGCTATCGAATTTATTCCACAATATTTCTCCACAATCTCAATAAAACGAAAAAAAATCTCCAATTTTGTCAAATTTGTATTTTCCAGCGATAACTCGAAACCTCTAAATTTTCAAATCATTTGAATTTTTTAACTTTCACGATTTCATCCTTTTGCAAAAATTGCAAAAAAAAAGACACGATTTATAAAAATTTCTCGTTATTATTTCAATCGTACACAATGATGAAAAAAATCGTGAAACATAATTTTAAAGGGTGATGGGGTTGAAACATTGGCAGGAGCATGGAACGACCCATATACTTGTACGTGGTACATGGAAAGGGTGTGAGCGAGGCCACGGGCAAACGGTAACGACATCGGCTAGTCCGGAATGCCCGCAGCGTGACACCGCATTGCGCCCACTTACCAACCCGTCCGACACCTAAATTCGAATTAGGGAGAGTCGCCTCGACACTCTCTCGTCAACTCTCACCCCGCCGGGGACGAGACGAGAAAACGTCCCACGAGTCCCGTTTCGCGCTCACGATGTTCAACCCTCGCTCTCTATGTCGTTTCAACCCCTACCTTCTAGCTACCCCCTCCCACTACCCCTCGCTTCTTCTTACCACCCTGAACAACCCTCTGTGCCAAGCGAGGTTTTACTACGTATACACGTATATACGTAACATCGATCTTAGAACTGCGATACGTGCTGTGTATACGGCGTATAAAAAATCTCGTATACGTTGAATATATTGGGGACAAAATTTTTTATTTGTTTTTACCGAAAACAAAAATAAATTGCGGCTTGAAAATTTACGTGGATACGTCCTTTTCGACGATCCTCGCAATTTATTAAACGAACAATAAAGTTTACTCGAATATTAGAGAAAAAAGAAATTTAAATTTCACAGTTTGATTATTTATTTATTTTCTTTTATTTCCTCGCAATTAAACAAAAATACAGTTTCGATCGATTTTTTGGGGGGAAAAAAAAGAAATTGGGCCGGTACACCGTTAATGATAAATTTCTATTATTTTCCCCTCCCGTATTAAAATTGTCTTGTCAAATGTTTCATTTATTTCACGAATCTATATTTTCGTAATTTCGATATCTCCGGGTAGGGGGGCGGTTGTGTTCGTAAAGACGAAATAAATAGAAGTGGAGAACAGTTTCGCGAGCCTGTAGCGTATGATTTTAATTAATCGAAACTCCCTCGGTCGACCTGTGATAACGAACGTAGATAGAACGTGGAGAGACCGAGAGAACGAATGAACGAACGAACGATCGGGTGGCGTGGGAACGTTTTCATCAAATGCCTCTCGCGCGATATTTACATTTTGATGCCTCGCAGGGTAATACTTACCGCACTGACGCCGCACGCTATACGTATATATATATATTTATATATATGTACGTATAGCGTGCATATATATATATATGAACCGTGTGTCTCTCGTAAATGTGCACCGAGAGCCATCCACCCTCTTAACGCGACGCGCCAACCTCCCTTTATCCACCTATGTACCACATATGTACGCATATATTATATGCGCATGTATGTGCTACTCCTATATATATATATATACAAAGAGAGATATATAGATATAAATGTAATTCACGAGTCGCCAACCCCCTACTTCATCCCGTACGCCCACTACCACCACCACCACCTCGTATCGCATCCCCTTTGGTGTCCCGGTGTTAATAATTAACCACCGACTGTGCCGAGTCGTGGCGCTCGGAGCTAGTGAGCTTGCCAGCCACTATACCGCTCAACTATCACGGTCTGTTTCACCCCTAGTGCCTTTCGCAAATAGCCTCTGGCTCGGATTCTCTCTCCCTCTTTCTCTACCCTTTATACATATATACGAGACTTTATAGAAATAATAATACGCCAGTAGCTATTACCCCGTGTTCGAGTCAAAGAGTTCAACGAAATATAAAATTTGTCCTATTTGATTAATAAGTTAATCAAATAAATTGCACGCGCATTGACGAAGCAAAAAAATAGTTTCGCGACGAGTAAATTTGGACGATTCGATGAAAAAGTATGGTTAACGATTTTGGGACAAACGAGATTGAATTTCGAAGGTGAAAAGGGTTGATTGAATCGACCCTTGTAAATACTTGACGGACGAACAGTGGACGATTTACCGTCCGGACTGGAATAATTTCAAAATAGAGAAATATTTCATCTTTTTGTTTTTTGTTTGTTTCTTATTTTCTTTAATTAACCAGAGGAGCGTCATTACTTTTTCTTTTTTACAAGCTTCGCGATTAAAGGGGTTGAAAAAGAATTGAAATTGTCGTAAATAAGGTCTCTTTGAAATCTCGTGTGTCGACGCCAATTAGCGACGGTGGAGATCTCTCGCTCGACGACGAATGGTCGTGGTCGTCGCTCGTTTCGGGGACGAACGTGCCGGAAAGTCTTCGCGCTCCCACCGTGATGACGCGCATACGTAACCCCTTCGCATTCAGCCCCTCTCTCTCTCTCTCTCTCTCTCTCTCTCTCTCTCTCTTGGTTCGTGATAAAAATAATACGGCTTATTAGCTGTGTGGCTGAAGAGGGCGTTACACGTCATGAGCCACGCGCAACACACACAAACACATACATACACATACGTAGGGGGTGAAACCGCGTTGTTCGTCGTTTTGTGTTAGGTAGGTTTGCAAAGGGCTCTAGGCACGAAAGAATAAAGGGGTTGGGGGTGCGAGTGTCGGAGTCGCTAGCTATCCTATATTCATATATATATATGGCGAATATACGAGTGTGTATTATACATGTACGGGCGGTGAAGTCGACGAGCGGCCTGCCAGACCTCTAGTAGGGGTGGAAAATATTCTCTGTCGCCGCCAGCACGCATTGATTTTGCTCGACAGACAGCGACTGCCTGTTGGAAGCTTGAAATATATATATTTATATATATACGCTTTTAGCGTTCTCTTTGTGGGTGTTTCGTAAAAATCGACGATATATAGTATACGTAATACAATTCGTGGCGATGGTGCGGTTCGATCAGAGGGCGCGTAAGGTCGTAAACGCACGGCCGATGCCAATGAATCAATTTCCCAGTGTCATCGTAATGATCAATGTCACGGACGATCGTGAATAATGAATCGATCACGTTCCAACGAATTTTATTTTCAACACGGTTCAATTAAACAAATAATAATAATTCATTCGATCGAAATAACATTTCGGATTAAATTTTCATATGTACAATATTTGTACTATTTATAAAAATATATATTTCCCGTGAAAAGAATTTTGTTTTAAATTTATTTTGTGATGCATAATTTTGTGTTGGAGATTTTTTTTGTTTTTTTTTTCATTTCTTCTTTCGGTGCCATATTGTTTGACGTAAACGTCGAGGTTTACCGTGCGAGGGAGAGAGGGTGCAAGGAGAGTGTGTTCGAGACGTTCTCTCGACGTTTAGCCGTGGCGAATGGCGGAGATGGAGAGAAAGAGAATGAGAGAGAGAGAGAGTGAGAGTGAGAGAGAGAGAGAGCGTGGCATGCGCCAGATGTTTTCGCGAGGAGAGCGATAGAGAAAGAAGTATACTCGGTGCCACGAGGGGGATTCGGTTTCTCGCGAGCATATATTACTCTATAAACCTACACGAGTCTCGAGTATATTAGTAAGCTCACCCTGCGGCGCGAGGGGGCTTATGCAACGAAGAACACACGCTCGATCGTCGAGTCGAGGGAGAAAATACAGGGAGAGAGTGAAAGAGAGCGAGAGGGAGAGGGAGGTCTCTCTCAAACGAGAGGAAGTCAGAGGGCATCGATGATGGCGTTGGTGTTGTTGAGACGAAAATGAAACCCGACTGTAGGGTAAAGACAGCTGCTGCCTTTCATTTTTTTATTCTTTTTTTTTTCATTTTTGTTTTTAAAGTCAGCAGCCTCCCAGGAGAAAAAAAAAGACGACTCATTGCCTTGGGAGTAATTCACTTCTTCTACTTTTCATATTGAGACTAAAGTTTACCGTTTAATATTTATCGATAGACATTTTTGATCGCACGATAATCCGCTCGTAATTCGCCAGGCTCGATATAAAAACAAAAATGTTCCAAATTGTACAAATTTATCTCGTGATTTTCGTCGCATAATGCGAACGCAGAGATAAAAAAGGCTAAAGGAAATATATATAGTAATACGGTTAAGCGTATAAGAGAGCGCCCCTCTCGTGCCAATATACAGCACGAGAGAGATCACGTAGTAGGGGTATGTAATAGCGTGCGAGCGATAGCAACGAGTAGTGGGGAGTCACGAGTCGGCTGGGGGGGGAGAGCTTGGCGCACAGGCTTCGCCCCTCAGTCGAGCGTAAAGCGCTGAAGAAATCGGTTCTCTTGTCGTTGCATCGTTTAACGCGTCACGGGGCGCACGCGCAAATTTTCTTCGATGACAAGCACGCACATAGCGAGATACCTGTATTAGTAGTGACTTTCAGTGAATAAGTGAGCAACGGTGCGATAGAGACAAGGGAATAAAGCATAAAAAGAAGAAAGATCGTCGTAGCCACGCGCAAAGCCATTTCGTACCGGGGCATGCGCAACGACAGTTATCCACCGATCACATTCTCCCCTCGAACTTTGTGCGTGCGTGGTGTATGCCTCAGTGTATATTTGTGTGTGTGTGTGTGTGTGTGTGTGTCTGGGTCTGTGTCTGTGGGGCAAAAAACCCTCTCGTCCACCACTCCGGTTCTCTAACCTCCCTCTTGGCAAAACGTCGTTTTACCCTCAACAAGGAGGTAGTCTCGGTTTGGTGTCCGCGTCAAACTGAACGTCGTTTCTCGCGTACCGCGCTGCGATGTGAAACCGCACATAACCTCAAACCTCGTAATAAATATACGACAACCACGATCTCTCCATTTCGATGTGTACTGTTGGCGAAACGACTATGCAAGTGGAATAATTGAATCTTTCTTCGAAAATAAGTGCGTCGTAATCTCGCGGTACTCTCGTCAATATATATATATATAAATATACACAACAACACGGTGCGCGCTTGGTCGTCGACAGCGCCAGAGACATGACGAGTTTTTTCAACACTCCGCGATGCTACCGAGCCGGAGTTTCGTGTAATATCTCAATTTCACAGTGAAGTAATTAATTCGTTCTCGCGTTCGCGATTAATTTTTCGAATTTATCTTGTCAAATGACGACCCGAGCTCGGTCGCGTTAATGATATATACGGTAATCGTGGTGTCATTGGGAATAACGAAGTGAATGAAACGACTGTTATCGACCGTTGGAGCGTTTACGCGGTGATCGTGCCAAACGATTCGCTGCATAACAAAGCCAAACGGGATATTTTCTCGCCGGGACGAGAGACGCCGGTCGAGCATCTCGCGATGTTCCTCATAAACGTTTGTACCGACCAAGTGTAGTACGTTTTTTTTTATTCGTCCTCCCTTCCTATACGTTGTCTCGGACTCCCTCGCACGGGAAAATCGATTTCGCGGAATAATTCCAACGAGTGGAGGGAACGTAACTAAAATCGTGTGTTAGTGCTTCGAAACGGGAAAAATGGATTTTCGAGCTCCCCATCCCCTCGTTCATCCGTCACACGCCGGTCATCCCTACTACTACCCAGGTACAAAAATTAAATTTAATAATCGTCTAATTTATTGATTATTTTTATTGGACAATTATTCGTCTAATATTATTCTATTTCTCAACGTTATTTTCGTTCAGCTCCGATTCAATAACGATTCGTTCGATTATTCGTTTATTAAGGAAATTAATTCGAAAAATTTTGTTCTTCTTGAGAATTGAACGAAGTCAATTTTGTATAAAAAAATATACAATTGTCATTCTTTTAGAAATAACTTCAACGTTAAGTCCACGTTTAAGACTTATTTATTTTAAAAAAATTAGGCTTTCGCAAAATGATTTATAGAATTGTTGAAAAATATTTGAAAAAGTGAATGATATCGGAATGATTCGGTTTTGGACTACACTGTAATAATTTTTTTTATCCGCGACGTATCATTGAGCGTCTCAGAAAAAATATTACAAATTGCGATAAGGAAAAGATGGTCAATATTGACGCTCGAGCAACTCGTCATCTCGAGAGTTATTATTTTCGTCGCTCACCTCGACGAGCGAGCAGCCACGAAGCGAAGAAGAACAAAAAAATATTTTCGATACGAAAAATTATCAAATTTATCGTAAATCATAATTTTCATAAAAAAAAATAAATAAAATAAAATA